>JANBXA010000031.1:0-262500 GCA_030556225.1 Cricetiscus sungorus | reverse complement strand
TGTGTGATTCGGAGATAGGGACAGACTGCCTGGAGAGGGCTGGGGTAGAGACCAGTGGTGGAGTGCTTGCCTCACATTCCTGGCACTCTGGCCTGATCCCCAGTACTGGAAAAGACAAAAGGAAAAGCAGTGATAGCTTCAGGGATGCCAGGGACCCTAGAGACCATCTATCTAGTTCTAACCTACATGGACTACATCTCTAGACCTGTGTTGGCCTGGAGGGATGAATCTGATTCTGTTTGGCTACTGAGTACTTGTAGTGTGTAAAGATGAGTTGAAATGTGTCTGTAAATTATATACTGGCTTTTACAGATGGACCCCCACCCCAAATATGTCATTCTCATAATATTTTAAGGGATTAGCATAAATAAAATTTATCATCAAACATGCCAAAACTTTTTTTGTTTGCTTTTTTGAGACAGGGTTTCTCTGTATTGTTTTGGAGCCTATCCTGGAACTAGCTCTGTAGACCAGGCTGGCCTCAAACTCTCAGAGATCTGCCTGCCTCTGCCTCCCGAGTGCTGGAATTAAAGGCGGGTGCCACCAATGCTGGCTCAAACATGCCAAATTTTAAAATAATTCTTTTTATATTTTAAAAAGATTTATTTATATTAATTTTACTTGTATGTGCCTGTGTGTGTATGTGTGTGTGTGTGTGTGTGTGTGTGTGTGTGTGTGTGTGTGTGTATACTATGTGCATGCATGTGCCAACATGGAGGTCATAAAGGGTATGAAATCTTCTGGAACTGGAGTCAAGAGTTTCAACTGCTTGATGTGGGTTCTGGGAATTGAACCCTGGTCCTCTGCAAGAATAGCAAATGTTCTCAACCACTGAGCCATCTTTCAAGCTCCTTACCAGTTTCTTCTACCATTTTAATGTTTGTTGTCATATAACCCAGGTTGGCCTTTAACTTGGTATTAGCTAAGGTGGGCCTTGAACTCTGGTTCTCTGGCTTCTTCTAATACACCAGGAAAACATAATGTTTCATATGTGAACCTTGCAGTTCATTTCTGATGAATTGGGCTGCCCTGTAGCATCCCTGAAAGGTAGTGTTTCATTGTCTGCTAAATCATGTTCATAGCGATGTCACTACCTCACACAGTGAGCTCTTTCACTACTGGAGATGTCTACAGGAAGATAGGCAAAGAGCTGAGGTAGAAGGAAGGAAAGGTGAGGATTGAGACCGGGGAGTCGATAAGTGGGTATGGCTGGGTGTGGAGGCACCTGCTTTCTTTCCTCTGTGACTTCCCTCCTGGTCCCCAGGCAAATTCTGGATACTGAGGATGAGCTTCGGGAGCTTCGGTCAGATGCTGTGCCTTCAGAAGTGAGGGACTGGCTGGCCTCCACCTTCACCCAGCAGACCCGAAGCAAAGGTCGAAGGGCAGAAGAGAAGCCCAAGTTCCGAAGCATTGTGCATGCTGTGCAGGCGGGGATCTTCGTGGAGCGGTGAGGCTTGCCCACACTCAGCCGCCCCTGCCTCTTGTGCCTTCTGTCCAGCTAGCCTGACCACACCTGCCCTCAGACCTATCTCCACAGTACCCGTTGCCTAAGTCTCCACTCCCCAGACTGAATACTTGATTTCTCTGTGCTCTTTCTTAGGATGTTCCGGAGAACGTATACAGCTGTGGGCCCCACATATTCTACTGCAGTCCACAACTGTCTCAAGGTGACCCCTGGGTTTCTGGGAAAGACGGCAAGGTTGGGGGTTGAAATAGCCTTTGGGACTTCCAGGTTTTGTTTGTGGTGTGATTTTTACTTCCCTTTTAACTTCTATTTCCATGTTCTTCTGAGCAATTTTTGTTCACCCAAAGACAAGTTCTTGTCTCCTTGTCTCTCTGGTACTGAAAGACACCTGGGGTAAAAGAGACCCATTTAACCACCTTTGCTTTCTTGCTTTGTTGGGGAGTATGCCTAGAAGTCCAACTGATCTTGCCATGGCAGGGGGCTCTGGAGGGGAGCTTTCCTGCCTAGTTTGCTGTTTCTCCACAGAACCTGGACCTCTGGTGCTTCGATGTCTTTTCCTTGAACCGGGCAGCAGATGATCACGCTCTGAGGACCATTGTTTTTGAGTTGCTGACTCGGCATAGCCTCATCAGCCGCTTCAAGGTTGGGCAGCACCCCCCACCTCTAGGCTGTGTGATTCCATAGCTCCCTCATCCTGTCCCAGGGTCAGGGATGACACCTCTGCTCACCCCATTCTTGCCTCCCCTTAAATTGTTGCAACCCAGCCCCTCCCTTTACTCACTGCTTCCTGAGGTTCCAGGCCTGCAAGCATTTAGCTTGGAACACTGCTCATGCCCTTTCCCTCCTCAGCCTGTTCCCTCTGGGCTGGCCGCCATCTGCCTCCCTTTCTGCTGCTGTCTGTGGACTCTGGAGGTCTAGAGCCCAGTGCTGGCCTCCTTTGGGATTAGACTCTCTCCATTTGTCCCCTGGGGGAGGGGCTGGGCCAGTGTGCAAACTTGACTATTCTATCTCCAGCTCTGGTCTGTGCTGGGGATTTTCTGGAGAGGACTAGCTCTCCAGAACTAGAGCAGAGTTTGGAAGGGCTGTGTGCTTGGCAGAGGAAGACAGTTTGGATAGAACGCTGCTTTAGCTCCTTCATCTGGGAAGGAACCGGCCCAGGAAAAACGACTTCAGAACCACCTCTGGAAGAGGACTGTGAAGGATTAACAAGTGGCTCTGGGGCACTAGGGGATGCCTGGGGTGGCAAATAAAGAAGGTGAGGTAGCTGGCCTTGAAGGGCCTGGGCTGAGTAGGAAAGGGTAGTAGTGATGGTGTTGTCCTCCTCTGCCTTGTCTTACTTCACCGGGATACTGCCCATGCAGCCTCTCCCTGACCCTTGACTCTTCCTCTTCTGACACCCCGTAAAGACTGTCATGGCAGTCCTGAGCTGCTTAACTGGGTTCTCCTCTGGACTTTTCCGAACGTTCCTTGCCCCCTCCAGGCCCTGCTCCTTAGGCCAAGAACAGCAGGGCCCCTTTCTCAGCTCCCGTTTCACTGTGACATTTTCAGATGTACTTCTCCCACAGGCCGTCCCTATGTGGATGGATGAGGGTTAGGGGCCCCAAAAGCAGCTGCACCAGGTTGGCTTTAGCTAGCCTGCCCAACTGCTTCACCACAGCCAGAGAAAGGGATATCCACTGGATCCTGGTCAGGGTTCCTTCCCAAGCTCCCTGGTCTCTTCCCTCCCTGGTCCCTCCTTTCTCTTCCCTCCCCTCTAGGGACGCCATGGCAACGCAAAAGCAAGGGCAGTTGTCATGGAAACAGTCCTTTAAAATTCCCTGAATTTGGGGCACAGCCCTCCAGGGGTAGGGGTGGGGGATGCTAGGGTCTGACAAGTGGCATGTCTTCTGTGTCCATTGTCACTCTGAAGCTCATCTGCAGAAGTCTCCCCAAGCCCTGAGCCCTGGTGAAGATAGTAGCCTTGGCCTCTAGGAGCATTGAGGCTCTGGAAGGAGGCAGATACCCCAAAGGCATCTATGGTCAGGGACAGAATTGAGAGTGGCTCTATCCATGAAATAGAGCCCTGGCTCTATTGGGTGTGTGCACACGTGTGTAAATATTGTGGGCTCGGTTGGCTGCTCATTGGCATGTGTGGGGTGGAGGTGGTCAAGGATGGCTTCTCAGAGGGACAGGCGCTCCACATCTGCAGCAAGGGTGGGTGCCCGCCCTAAAGCTCGTCTTTGCTTCTAAGCCCTTCTCCATGGCGTAGGATTTGCGGGTGGTACAGGTGGTTGGAAGGCAGGAGGGAGGCTTTTTTTTTTCCTTTTCTTAGAAATCTCCAGGGAAATAATAATAATTATAGATACTCTTCAGAGAGTACTTACGAAATGCCTTGTACTTTCCTCATTAAATCCCAGGTAGGTGGTATTATCTTGCTTTTGCAATTAGGAAGGCACAGGGAGGCATGTGGATTACCCAAGGTCACACAGGCTACAGGTCCTAGAGCCTGAATATGAGCCCTGTGCTCTTCTGATCAGAGCCTGTGCCAGTTCTCTGGGCCACACCCAATTCTTTTGGGGGAGGGTAGGTGGGTGAAGCGGGGTTGAGAAGGTCTCCTTGTGTAGCTCGCCCTGGCCTGGAGCTTGCAAATCTTTTTGCCTTAGCCAAGTGCTGGGACTACAGGTGAGCATCATTACACTTGACTACCTTGTAAAGAATGCTGGGATTGTCCATCTCACCACTCCTGTAGATTTGTGATATCTTCATTCTCCCTGCTTCTGCAGATTCCCACTGTGTTTCTGATGAGTTTTCTGGAGGCCCTGGAGACAGGCTATGGGAAATATAAGAACCCTTACCACAACCAGATCCATGCAGCTGATGTGACCCAGACAGTCCATTGCTTTCTGCTCCGCACAGGCATGGTGGTAGGTGCCTGGTCGTGATCCTGCTGTACAGAGCCTGTGGATCCAGAACTAGGAACCCTTGGCTGCTCTCTCGGTGCCCTTTTTCTGCATTCTATTTCCTAAGTGTCCCAACACCTTACGCGTTAAACCGCATTAACTTTGTCCAGAGAATTCCCAGGTATACTGACACTTCTTAGACACTGTTGGGGATATGGTGGGGTACAGTGGACATGATGACTGGTGGGAAAGTCTCTGGCCATTCTAGGAGCTGAAACACGATGCTAGCTGTGGTGATGGTTGGAGTGCCGTAGCTGTGAGGAAGGTGTCTTGGCAGTGACTGGCAGAGGGCTAGCCCAAGTTCATCTTCTTTCTCTTCCCCAGCACTGCCTGTCAGAGATTGAGGTCTTGGCCATCATCTTTGCTGCAGCCATCCATGACTATGAGCACACAGGCACAACCAACAGCTTCCACATCCAGACCAAGTGAGCAATGGAGCATGGTGGGGGAGGAGGGGCCGAGGCTGTCAGCGGAGCCCTTTATAGGGGGCTTGGCATGACATACAGCTTCACAGGTCAGAATGTGCCATCCTGTACAACGACCGCTCGGTGCTGGAGAATCACCACATCAGCTCTGTTTTTCGGATGATGCAGGACGATGAGATGAACATTTTCATCAATCTCACCAAGGATGAGTTTGTGTGAGTAGAGGCCAGCACGTGGCGTCCCTGAAACCCTATCCCAGCCTTCTTTTCCCCATGTCCTTTAGTCTTGCCCAGTGCTGAGAGGACTGCTCTCTTCTCTGCCCACTTAGAGAACTTCGGGCCTTGGTTATTGAGATGGTGTTGGCCACAGACATGTCATGCCATTTCCAGCAAGTGAAGTCTATGAAGACAGCCCTGCAGCAGCTGGAAAGGTAGCACATGGAGGGTGTAGGTGGAGCCAGGCCAGAGGGAGGACCTTGTGAATCAGGGTGTACACTCGGCAGTTGGTGTGCTGCTAGGTTCTTACTTGATTCAGAGATACCTGGCTCCAGGCACTTATCTGAGTGTTCATGGGTGTGTGTGATGTTCGTGAACACGGCCTTGGATTTGTCTAACAGGTGTGGTGGAGGGCATTTTCCAGGATCCTGTTTTTTTTTTTTTTGTAGCTGCAGGGCAGGATAACTCTGGAATGTTGGGAAATATATCAATCTTTCAGACACTTCTTATCTGAAATGGTAACAGCGAAGTGCTGTCCTTCACATTAACTCCTGTCTTAAAAGGTTACTGGGATGTGTCTGAGGTTAAAAGAGAACAAAAACGAAGACAGAACAAATGTTATAATTCTATCTATTGCTGTCTAGAGGAGGCTGGGAATGTGTATGTGTGGGTAAGAGAATGTACTCAGTGTCTGGGAGGTGTGTGTGGTGTCTGAATGGGGGTTGTGCGGTCACCATGGGACATTGTTGGGGGGTTAATGTCAAGGATCATGATGATTACCATTGTAAAGAATGTCATTGGGTGTATATTATGTGTCAGACACCTTGAAATACTTGTTATAGATCATGTAATTCTCAGACAACTCAGTATATGGTGGGACTGTTATTTTCACTTTTGGCTGGAAGAAAATGAATTATGGATGCTATCAGTAACTTGTTTAGTGTCTCACAGTAGAGGGTGGTAGATACGAGGGGAGGCAAATTCATGCCCATTGATTTTAAGGGCTTGGGTTCCCAGCTACTGATCTGTGCCTCTACGTCTATACATACAGATGAGTTTGCAGGTGTGTAGACTGGTTAGAGTTATGTGAAAGGGTGTTTGTGTGACCAGAAGCTGAGGAATGGGCAAGGTCTCCTTTTCCTGGAAGATCAGTTTCCCTTTCTTTAACACCCGCCCTAACTAGGATTGACAAGTCCAAGGCCCTATCTCTTCTGCTTCATGCTGCTGACATCAGCCATCCAACCAAGCAGTGGTCAGTCCACAGCCGCTGGACCAAGGCCCTAATGGAAGAGTTCTTCCGCCAGGTAACCCTGTCAGTGAGCCTGCCTACCCTCTGATCTGCAAGCTTCCCACAGCTACCCACAGCTCCTGAACTGATCTCAAGCCTGTGGGGTTAAGATTCTACCCACAGAACTGCATACTGGTTCTCTCTACTCACCCTCATTGCCAGGTTCTCCCACCACAGCCCCTTATCTCCCCAGCCCCCTCCCCGCCAACCCTGAGGCATCCTCTCTTCCCAGGGTGACAAGGAAGCAGAGCTGGGGCTGCCCTTCTCTCCACTCTGTGATCGCACCTCCACATTGGTGGCCCAGTCTCAGATAGGTGAGTTTGAGGGGGGGAGAGGAAAGGCGCTGTCTGGGCCCAGCTAGGGTTGTTCCAAGCCTCCAAGTCCCCAAACTGTTTTTTTATTGTGGAGGCAAAGATGCTGGGTTGGATGTGGCATTCTGTGACAGATGCCTGGAGCTGCATTAGAAGGGTCTCTCTGGGTTCATAAAGATAATTGTCTTCAAGTTGTCCCTAGTGGCTAAGTTCTAGCTCTAGGTCGCCTCTCTAGGCTTTGTTACTTGCAGCCGGAGCTCACAACTGTGTTTCCTCTTGCCTCTGCCTAGTCCTTCAAGTGAGACTTTTTTGCTGCTTGCCCCCTTCCTGCAGGTTTCATTGACTTCATTGTGGAGCCCACCTTCTCTGTGCTGACTGATGTGGCAGAGAAGAGTGTCCAGCCCTTGGCAGATGATGATTCCAAGTCTAAAAGTCAGCCTAGGTGACTGTGGCTGGGGTAACCATACGTCCTGGTTCATTGGGTGCACAAAAAGGATTCTTTCAGGAGGAAAGACACAGCCTAAATGGGAGTGGGTAGGAAGCATGTGGGATGCTTCAGGTTGGAGAGACCCTCTGCTTGTCGCAGAAGTATGAGACTAGAAGGATGTGGCTCACACCTCCGCTCCCCTACATTATTTTTCTCTTTAAGGGTCTAAGCTGTCTTTCAGATAATCTTGTTTTTGTTTTCCTTCTACCAGGAGACTAAGTATGGAAAGGGAGGGGTGCAATTATGGGAAGACAAGGATTTGGGGGTATCTAGAAGAGCAAAAAGAGGACTCCGGTCTCGACCTTTTCTTGGGCTTCCACCTCCTCCATGCTGAGGGTCAAGACTGGATTCTGAAGAGGGCTGGCTCTCACACCTGGCATTGGGTGTTTGTATGGGTGTTCGTTTCTAGCTTCCAGTGGCGCCAGCCTTCTTTAGATGTAGACGTAGGAGACCCCAACCCTGACGTGATCAGTTTCCGCTCCACCTGGACCAAGTACATCCAGGAGAACAAGCAGAAGTGGAAGGAACGGGCAGCAAGTGGTGGGTGCTGTGTGTGTGTGTGTGTGTATGTGTGTGTGTGTGTGTGTATGTGTGTGTGTGTGTGTGTGTGTGTGTGTGTGTTTGTGTGTGTGCACGCGCGTGCGCCTTCTAGGGCTGTCTGGTGGAACAACAGCAGTCCCTTTTTGTTTAGCCCCAGGCAACGTTTTGACTCCTAGAATTGGGAATGGAGCCAGTCAGACTAAAATAGGAGGCCACAGGAAAGGCTGACTGGTTGAATGTCTCGGGCTGTTCTCGAATGAAAGCTGACGAGATGATAGGGACAGCCACAGTATTCTAAGCCCTGGGACCCTGTGCACATGATGGGTAGACTCTTTGCACACTGTGGCTATCTCCAAATGGTACACTTGAAGATCTGGGTTACTTGATGGTTCTGGCTGCATGGGGAACAGGGACTGAGTTTTTTTTATGTGAGATGGGTGGAGATAGCTCAGCTTGCAGGCAGGTGGTAGATGAGAGTCAGTCCTCTTGTTTTCTTCACGTACACCTTGGTTCTGGAAAATCTACTTCTTGGCCTGACATTGGCTTCCTTGGAACCCTCTGCAGGCATCACCAACCAGATGTCCATTGATGAGCTGTCCCCCTGTGAGGAAGAGGCCCCACCCTCCCCTGCAGAAGATGAGCACAACCAGAACGGCAATCTGGATTAGAAAACTGGGTGCTGGCCAGGTGAGCTAGGAGGCAGGAGGGTAGCCTAGCCAGCCTGGCCCAGGCAGCTCATCTCTGGGCTCTGCTCAACAGGACATTTTTCTCTTTCTAGGCAAAAGAGCAGAGAATTGGAGGCAGAAGACTAGGCCAGGGCATGGGCGGGGAGCAAGGGGCTTCTGTAACCTTCTTTGGTCCCACAGTTCTTCCTTGAAGGAAGAAAGGACAGAACATTGCAGACAGGGTGACACACGTGCCAGGCTTTGTGAGATTAGGGAAAAGGCACCAGACTAGGCAGAAGGCTCAGTGAGAGCAAGTGAATGTGACTTTTATTTCAGCCCAGCTCATACCATTGGCTGCCATGCATCTGAAGGGCATTAACATCCAGCTATTCTGGGGACCAAGGGAGGAGTGGGTGGGACTTGGAGAAGGAAGATCAGGATCAAGAACGTAACACTGAAGTGTTTCCTTCTTTCCACAGGTCCTCACTGAGTCCAAAGTCTTCGATGTCATTAGCACTATCCATCAGGACTGGTTCCCCCATCTGCTCCAAGGGAGTGTGTTGGTTGTGGGAGAGATAGCCCGCCCACCTGAAAGCCAAATGCTGGAGCTGGTGGGGTGGGGGAAAGGTCCCTCCCCACCCGATACCCACTGGGACATAAGCCTGGGGAATCACAGATCCCCAGTGGTCACTGTGCCCACCCCTTGCCTCTGGACTCCCTTCCTGGCCAAGTGGCTACTTGGGTGGGATGAGCTTCCTATGGCCTGGAGGGGAGGGTCAGAGATGCCAGCCCCCTTGGCCCTCCCCATCCTTCTTGCCTCCAAGTTTCTAAGCAATACATTTTGGGGGCTCCCTCAGCCCCCACCCCAGATCTTAGCTGGCAGGTCTGGGCTTCCCTTATTGTTTCCCAAGGAAGGGCCAGGGCAGGATAGGAAGCTGGCAGTTTTCAAAGCCCTGCATGGGAAGGGCATGTGTCCCTTCAGGCACCTTCCTAGGATGAGGTGGGGACATCCTCTTGAGCCCAGACTTGCACTGCTTTAGCCCCACACTCCCTTGCAAACTCCCTCTCTCCTAAGCCCAGACAGTGGCTGGGAGAGGGGAGCCATTGGGATTATGTCTGCAGGAAGACTTTCCTAGGGTCCTCAAGAACTCGGGGCTGGTCTGGGCTTGAGAAGATTGTCACCTGCTCAACCTGGGTCTCTGGCCCCTTGCCTCCTTTCTGTCCCTGGGGACTAGGAGGCTCTCATCCGACCAATGTCTGTAAATGCTTTGAGGTCTTCCTTCAGGATGTATCTTATGAGCAAAGGAAGGAGAGTACAGCTGGCCTGGTGCAAGTGGGTGAGGTGTTACCCAGGAATCCATGTGGTCACAGGGTGGGGTCTTCCTGCCCCCTTCTCTCAGAATTGGCCCACCAAGAGATTCTCCTCCCTGGGCCCCTGGAGCTCGCAGAGCAAGTGCAGCCAGGCAGAGCCTCTTCCTGTGCTCAGGCTCCTTGCCCCACCTCACCCAAGAAAAGGCCGAGTCCAGGTGACTGCCTCCTCCTTTCTTGTAAATACCAGCCATGCATTTGTACAGTGGACCCTGCTCTTGTGAAGTCCATCTTCATGGTCGTCAGACCTATCACTCTGAACCGCATGTGACTCCCCCATGCTTTTGGTCTCCCAGGCCCCTGATATAGCCAGAGATCAATAAACAAGGGAGACTGGCTGGGCGTGTGTGGTGTTCACCAGGTAAAAGTCCTCTCTCGTGTCTTTAGTTGTCTTCTTCTGAGCCAGACACGCGCTGGCGTGGTGGAGGGAGACCCAGGTGAAGCCTATCTGGGCACACAGCCCTTCGCTACCCAGCTATGCTCTTTTTGACTGCATGGCACCACTGCAGCAGAGAGGGTGAAAGAATCTTTCCTTCTTTAACTCTTTGGGAAAATCAGCATCAGCATCATGAGAAGCCTGGCTGGGATTGGAGGCCATTTCTGCACCTGTGCATGGAGTTAGTCTTACCCTGACCTCAGTATGGAGGACAAGAGGAGAGGTAGCCCTTTGGGCTTCTAGCCGTCTCAGACATCTTTCCTATCAGGTTGAAATAAGGAGCAGTGGCCACGGAATTGGAGGCCAGGCAATTCCAAATACTTCTTTCTCAAGGGGCTAGAGACAAGGTGAACTTCCCACTTATGTCCAGTAGACGGAGCCATAGCACAGTCCTAGCTTGTCAGGGCATCTGTTTAAGTGCCCCAGAGTACAGGCCTGCTATGAGGGCAGAGCTTTCCTCAGTAAGATTGAGGTAACCTCTGACTTCCAGACTCCCATTTCTTTTTATGAAAGTAAAGGCTAGGCTTCTGTCAGTTTCCCTATTTTCTTCCCTAGTTGGTCCTGAGAGTGGGGGCTGTGGAGTGCAGACAAGAGCTGAGGGATGAAGGAATCCCCAGGCTAGAAAGAAGGAAAGCACCAAGGACCTATCACCAAATTTATCACGTTTAAAAACAAGAGATTAAGAAACATCCAGTGTCCATGAGTTTCCACACTGCAGTGGCGATCCCAGGATGCCAGCTCCTTTCAGACCTGTTGCGGGGAGGAAAGGGAAGGTGACTGAAGGGCTAGAGGCTCCTCCTTCCCTCTGGCTCAGCCCAAGTGTCTACCTCCTGAGGCAGCTCCTGCTGTGCATTTCAGCCTGAACCCTCCCTCTTCTAGGCAGGGGTTGGGAAGTATCTCTGTTCTCAGCCCATAATATTTTGGTTCCAACTGCCCTTTATTAAAAAATAAAATAAAATCCATGGCCTACTTCCATCATCTGTTCCAGAAGGCATACACAACAAACTCTGGATTCGATCTTTCCTGCAGCCACTTAATCCCCTTTGTCAGAGGAGATATGTGGCCTCTTACCACACAGGCTAACTTTTCAGTGGCTAAATAAAGCTGCTCCTTTGTCTACACCTCTAGTTCTGAATACTAGCCCCTACCACCTGCTGTCCTGCAGGCCCTAAGCCCAGCCCATGGGGCTTACCAAGCCGGCTCCCTGGGAATCCAGTGGTGGCATGTGAGCCGAGGGGTCCTCTGTGCTGGGCTGCACACCACACTGCTCCTGAATCTTGGGGGTGGATTCTGCAGGCTCTAGGGAAGGAATGTGGGTGGTAGAGGGAGAATCAGCCCTTAGGAAGGGGCTGCAGCTGCTGAGAAGGGACCCCAAGACCCACTGGGAACAGATTTATCCTGCCATCCAGGGCTTCTCTGACCACAGTTACTATGATAGCTTCACCCCCCCCCCCACAGATTTAAAAGTAAAAATAAAACAAAACCCCAAACCCTCTAAAAAGTTGAAAAAAAAATAGAGTGTAAACTCAAGTGAAGTTAACTCTGATGTGAACTAAGTATATTGTTACTTATCCCACCCAGTGTGACCTCTCGCACTCGCCGGACTGCAGAAAAAACCATGTGTTTGATTACAGGACGCTCTCCTGGGTGTGTTATGTAACACACAGTGTGTGCACTGTATCACTTCCACATAATTGGAAATGGAATCCATTTGAGACTGTGGCTGTGGATTAACACCACAGGCACTACATTCCTGTATTGCAGGGTTTGTATGTGTCAGGTTTTGAGCCAGACTCATTGGAAGACTCCAAGGCAAGCCTAATGAAATAGACACCAGCTCTGCTGGTAAACTGGCCAGTGGTGGAGTCAGGACTGTAGTACTGTCTCTGTTGCAGGGCCAAATACTGTTTCCTCATTTCCCAGCCACATCAAGATTTCTGAGGTTCAAGGTGGCAGCTTACAGTAAGACAAAGTTATTCAAGCATGTAGTATGTGGAATACATCCATGTCCTTGACCGGGCTTTAGGCTACTCTTCCACTCCCCCAGGCTATGAATCCTCCCCTCCCCCCAGTAGGTAAAGCTGTCTTCTTGCAAGGCTGGGGAATTGCATTCTGGAGGCCTCTCAGCTTGTACATACTTTGCACAATCCCAGGGGTAGCTGGCTTTGATGCTGAACTTGTGTCTGGGATCCCAGATGGGCAGGACTCCTGGTTCCCTGTGCTTTCAGTGGCTCCCTCAGGTTCCTCTCCTTGCTTCTGTTGCCCTAGGTGATGCTCAACCATTGTCTGGAGCTCTGGGGGCAGAGAGAAAGGAGGAACCATTGAATATGACTGCCTAAAATTTCCCTTGAGGAGTGGTCTCCCAAACTCAATAGCCCCACTAATAGGTCTGTGCATGTTGCTGGGTGCTTGAATTTCCAATGCACTGAGATCTAAACAGGGAGGAACACTGGCTGGGCAATAAGGAGAGAGAGAAAAGCAGGAGCATAAATATCCTTCTAAAAACAAGTAGGAGAGGGAAAGAGCCTTCACATATACAAGACACTCCTAATGTACTAGTATCTATGACCTCCCAAGGGGCAGTAGAGAAGCCTCAATGTAGACTCAAGGAATATAGTACCTCCATCTGCTGTGCTGATGAGGCCACATGTGCTATTTATCTGTCATAGTGAGGAGGTGGTATTCAGGCTTGGGCTATGAATCGGTTTCATCAAGGCCACAAGAAACTCCTTCACATAGCAACAGCTCCACTCAAATAAAAGCAGACCCAATGACCTCCCAAGGATTCCCTGCAAAGGGTTACTAGGTCTAATTTCTAGTTTCAGGCAGAAGAGAAGTTAGAAAGGAGATGCCAAACCTTTCATGGTGGGTGTGGTCCTTGTCATCTTCTTCCGTTGCCGTGGAGACATTGACAAAGTGGACTGTAAAGGACACAGAGCCTATATGGGTGCTGGCCCTTCCCACCCTCCTTCTCTGTCTTGGTCTGCTTTTGGATTAGAGATCAGGGCAGGTGAGTTCCAGGAGAAAGAAGATACCTGTTTCTTAGCTGTTTCCACTAGGCTGGGCATGGAGACTGTGTATGAGGGAGGTAGGGCATGTGTAGATGCACATGGGAGAGGGCATCAAAGGACTTACAGGTGGGGAAAAGGTTTTTGTTTTGGGTTCTGGGGAGCTTACTCAGGGCCTGTATAAAAGCTAACTGGTGCTCTCTTTCACCGAGCCACACCCCAGATCTGGAGGACCAGGGTTTGGCTTTTGAGGGCTAGGCTGAGTGGGAGGGACCAGCTCACCTTGAGAAGTGGGTTGGGGATCCGGTCTTCATCTATCTCTGGGGGAAATAGAAACAACAACAGCAACAAACGACAACAACAACAACAACAACAACAACAACAAAAACAGTGATAAGAGCAGGAAACCCAGGGAGTCCCTAAAGACCCAAGTTCTTAAGGATAAGGGACTCTGCAGTCACCTCTGTCCTGAGATGTCCCAGGAGCCTGCTCTCTGCATCCCCCTGCACTGCTGCCTGGCTTTGTCAAGACTTAGGCCCTGTGGCCAGCCCAAGTCTGCATCCTGGCCTCAGGCCTTAAGGTCTGTGAAGGCAGATTTGGGGTCCTTCTGCCTTCTTCCCTCCTCTCCAGCATCCAGGTCTCTCTCCTCCCAGTCATTCTTTCATCCCCAAAGCCAGAGCTGAGTCTGCACAGGGGCAGGGCTCCCTGAGAGAGAACAGCAAACTTGTTCTGATCAGGCTCACAGATGTGCATCTGGAGACTTGAGCATCCCAGGTTTCAGACTACCAAGCTCCTCATTCTGTCTCCAGACCTAGCTGGGGACTCTGGTGACCAGAATCCCATCTGCTCCCTGAGCTGTTTCTAACCTTACCCCCTGGGGATCTAATGCTAGATGATGGAGGCAGTCTCTCCCCCTCACAGCTGTCACTGCATTTGGGAGTGGGGACAGTGACATCTCAGTTGCTGGTTGTCACAGCAACCTGCACTCAGTTGACACCCCAGTTCCTGGGGGCTTAGGAACCAGGTGGTCCCTTCCCATTCTAGCACAGTTCCTTCTTCCTAAAAGCAAGAGAAATCTTGCCGAGCCAGCATGGGGCGAATGTCTGCTACCCAGGTCTGCCATTCCTTTTTAGCATCTATCCCCACTTACAGGGACCCCCTTCTTCCAGGCACTTGTCCTTTGGGTTACCTGGGGATGACTGGTCACTGGTCAGCACAAGTGTGGCAGGGGTAGGGCGGCGCCTCCGAATCTGGGTTAGGGGATGAGGAAGAGGGGGTCAGATTCATCAAGAACACTACTCAAGCCAACATCTCTCAGAAACAGTCGGGTTATTTTGGATTCTTGCCCATCCCCTGGTTCAGGGTGAGCTGTTCTTAGGAACTCAAGGGACCATCTGGGCCATCTACATGTTCCTTTCCCGAATTGCCTCCCTACCCAACTCTTGTCCTACTCAGCTTTCCTTTCAGAAGCCCTGTCCACTCTGTGCATCGATTTCTGTTGTCCTTTGGTCCACCCTGGATCAATGGTCAGTAATAACAGGAGAGGTCAGCCTCCAGTCCACCCCCTAAGCAGACAGTAGAACCTTTTGTGGGTTCATACCTGTCTGCAAAAGGCCTCCCTCAGGCTCACCCATCATGAAGGAGGAAGGGCTTGAGTACACCTCTCCCCTGGCCACCAGGGCTCCTCAACACTCTTAAGGTTTCGTTAGTTAGCCATGGACACATTGGCTTTTTGATTGGACAGGGAACAGGGGAAGCAGTCCCAATGGTGAACAGGACACGAGGCAGGGTCCTGGGTAGAACCTTGGCCAGCTCCGGGGGAAATTAGCATACAAAGCCCATCTGTGGCTAGGGTTCCAACCGAACTCTAGCCACCCTCCTGCTGTTGGTTTTTCTTCTTGTTCTGCAGTCCATTAAGTTGGTTGTTGCTAAATACCACAGACTCTTGGTATGTGTAGTTTTTCCCTTTCTGGGGAGGGCACCACAGGGGTAGAGCTCCTGCAGCTCTCTCAGGGCAGCTGTGGGTAGATAAAGCTAACAGCTGTGGGGGAAGCAGGAAGGAATCCAGTGAAGACCCAAATGATCAGGCTTAGATCCATTCGTATCTATCACTTGGTATCATCACCACTGGCAGTGGTAGCAGGAGGTGACAAGATGCCTAGAAAGTGGGAATAGTAGGAGGGACTATGTGAGCCAGAGAGGGGGGTTCTTCCTAAAGAAAAACAACAACAACAACAACAAAATTACAAAACAGTGTGTATGGAACGGGGCTATAAGTGACTTCCTGCTTCAGGGGAAATCAGTGGCATCTGTTTTTAGTGATATTTCAAGGTCCCAGTAGAACCAGGTGTGTGCGTGTGTTTAAATATTAAACATGCATTATCTCTGGCTGTTCCTGGTACAAGATGCTTCATGTATGTGGGAATGGGACCACCCCTATGCTAGGATCTGATTCCTTACTTGCCTTCTGACTGAGTAGGGGTGGGCTGGGATGGTAGTGGGGGTTGGGGTGGTTATGGGAGAGGAATTGAAGTGACCAATACTGGGTGGAATGGGGATCAGTGACTTGATATAGCACCCATATCGGGAGCCCAAGGGGCTCAAGATCAAAAGCTCAGCAGGGCTCTCAGAGGTTGGACAGGTCCCTTAACAGACTTTATTGCTCTACACAGGGACTTAAAGCACCCTGAGTCTTTTGAGAATTGTGATATTGTCAGAAGACAGGAAAGCCAGACTCCCTGAGTCCTAGGAACCCAACAAAAAGGTCTCAGCCGGGTAGTGGTGGTACACACCTTTAATCCCAGAACTGGAGAGGCAGAAGCAGGTGACTTTGAAGCTAGCCTGGTCTACAGAGCGAGTTCCAGGACAGCCAGGGCGACATAGAGAAACCCTATCTCCAAAAACCAAACCAAAACAGAAAGGTCTCTTCTGTTTCTGCCCCTTCCTCTCCTAGCTCTCAAGGGCATATGAAGGTTGTGGTGGAGGTTAGCAGCCCAGCCCCAACTCTGCTGTACTCACAGTTGCCCACTCTTTCTCCATCCCCACCCCACGCAGGCTGGGGTAGGAGCTCCCGCTATGCTTGGAGCTTTTGCCTACTTGGTAGCACAGCAGGAAGGACTGGGGGCAAACTTTCAGGCCCAGGAGACAGATTTCTGGAGACTAGGAAAGAGTGGGCAGAGTCCCAGCTCCGTGCCCACTTTGGCTCCCTACACTGTCATGTGCCCCCATATGCTCCTTTGCTCCCAGCTCCCGAATCAGCTAGCCTGCCCCCTCCCTCCCACCTCCACACCAAACAGAAGCAGGAGTCAGGTCCCATCTGCCAGGGGGAGGCAGCTTTAGAACCTCCAGCTCCTACAGTTCCCACTCCTGGGCCTCCTTTCCTGGGTCAGAAGTCACGGTAGCCAATCTCCTGTCTCAGCACATAGGCTTATTCCTTGAGTTCACAGAAACACCCCTCATTCTCCTCCTCTTAGGTGTATGAGGTCTCAATATACCCTCTCCGGCCACACCTTACAGCTCTAGAGATGCCGAAGCCAGGATACCTGGCTCTCCCTTGCCCTGAGAAGCAGAAGTTTCAAAGAACACCTGATTCTATCAATCAGACTGAGCAACATGGAAGCTTCTCTCTCTCTCTCTTGCCAGTCCCCAGAGGTCTCAGAGTCTCTCAGGTGCGGAGCTCGGCAGTGAGTGCCTAGACGCAGGAACCCTGGCCTGGAGAGAGCTAGATGCTCTTGTGGACCAGTTGGTCTCCACATGGCCAGGAATGGGAAGAGACAGGCTGCAGGTAGTAGTCCTTCCATACACTCTCTGACGCGGGAGACACACTGCTCACTCACACACCGCCGCCTCTGCCAGGCTGCTCAGAGCTAAAAATAGGCCAGGCCAGGAGGCTGGGCCAGGGCCCTGCACTCCCACCCGGTGAGCCAAGCTCTCTTGGTGGCTTGCTCGTGGCTAAGCGCTCTAGGGCTGAGTCCCGCATCCCACCCCCACACCCTACTCCAAAGGGCAGGAGTTAAACCAAGGACCCACGTGCTCCGACTTGCAGAAGGGAACAAACATCAGCTCGCAGACCCCCGCCCTCGCGCCAAAGCTCTTCCATCGCTGTCCTCATCCCTTTGGAAGCCACACTCAGAGCCCAGGTGCAGATGAGTCCGAGGAGCGGAGCTGTCTCTTCCCACTTGCCTCTCACCCCCCCCCCCCACGCCCTGTGCTCCTTCCCTGTGATACCCTTTAGGTCAGTGCTGACACCCTGCCGGGAAACTCTGGGGATTGACTGAGAGTGAGGGGACGCAAGGTCGCCAGCGGGGGAGGGGTCGTGTCCCCAAGGCAGGGAAGGAGTGAACGACGCTCTCGCTCTCGTAGATACCCGACACAGGGACCAGCATTGATGGGGAGACGTGGCTTTGCCATTGGGGGAGGGGATGGAGACCCCCATAAACTGGGCGAGTACGTCCTCGAAGGGGTGCGGTGCGGGGTTGGGGGGCGAGGCAAGGATTTAGGTTCCACAGCTTAGTCCCTAGTCCTTCGCCCAGTCCCGCTGCCCCGCCCTGTCCATACCTGCTCGGCCGCCTCGGGGTCCAGGTGCGGCTCCAGCAGTGGGACCGTGAACTGGATCTTCCGTGGGCTGTTGTCCTGCTCCATGGCGCGGGGCCCGGCGGCGGCGGGACTCGGGCTGGGGCGGGCGCGCTCCCTCTCCGCTGCGCTCCGGCCCCGGCCCCAGCCCGGCTCTCGGCTGGCAGCTCCCGGCTCGGCGCGCCCCACTCGGTCCGGGGACTGTGCTGCTGCGGATTGGCTCCGCACCGCCCCTCCCGGCCCCCTCCTCCCCCAGTCCTGAGCCTTAACCCCGTCGTGCCTGCACTGGCGGCGGTGCGGGTCACCGCCCCTCTGGCTGGAGAGCCAGGCCGGGGCGGGTCGCTGAACTAGTCCACCCGCAGGCGGGCATCCAGGTATCCTGGAATTCAGAGCAGGGGGTGGATGTCAGAGGGGGCTACCAAGAACTTCTTCAAGCTGGGGTAGGTTTCAGGGTCTGGGAAAGTAGAAGGGCACAGCCTGAAAGGAAGATTGTATTTATGATGTAAAGGAGATTTCACAAAGAGAAAAGAGAGAAAGGAAATTTAGGTATGCAGCAGCAGGAGAGATGGTTAGACTAAGAGAGGACTTTCCCTTGAGAAAAATACTAGAGTGGAAGTGAAAACTTGGAGGGCATCCAGGAAACAATCCGACAGGGAGAGGAGGGGAAGGCCTAGGAGGGTCTCAAGAGCATGACAGGAATGAGGGTGGGCCAAGGCCTTGGGGAGAAGGGTCCATTTGGTAAAGAAGGAGCCATGGGGTGAAAGCCAATCCTGCTTGTGAAATAGATTTCACTTTCTGCTTGCTACATTGTGGGGCTGCAAAGTAGGTGAAAAGCCCACAAGGGGAGCACGGAGATGGGGGGCGGGGATGCCCCTCTGATGGGGAGGTCTGTTTACAGATGACTGGTGTCAACTTTCACCGTTGGCTTTGCTGTGACTGTGGCATGGAGTTAGACCACGAGAAGAACTTACTGGGTTGATATGGGACCAGCATGCCGCTCAGTACTAACCAGTGATTCATAGGAGCTGGAGTGCCCTATACTAGGGCAGGGGTCACTGGACAGAAAGGGGTGGATGCTGGACACTGGGGAGGGGCCCCTGATGGATTTAGGAGGAACAGGAGGACTGACCCAGAGAAGGAGAAAGCCTGAAGAGCTGGAGGAGGCCCATGGCAGGGCCAGGAGATCCTTTTCTTTCTAATCTTAAACTGAACAAAGGGCAGGGTCCATGCAGGTTTAGGCCTGGCTCCAGGAGAATGGAGCCTCCATCATCCCCGACTCTAGGGGGGATCCTCTGATAGGTTTTCCATGGCCCCTTCCCCTCATTCCTCCAAAAATAGCAGCCCTCCCCGCCCCCTCCTCCCCGGATCTCTTTACACACCGTAGGCAGGATCAGCTTTCTCTAGGGCAAGGCCAGGTTGCAGCACTGGGCAGCCCTGAAGGTTCTAGCCAGTGGGCCCTGCACTTGCTGTTGTGGCATTGAGACTCAGAGAATGCTTTCACTTGCCCTACCCCCTCTTACAGCTGCCGCCCCCCCACCCGTTTGGGTATGGGCAAGTGTTCAGCTGCCTGGGCTTCTCTGTGCACCCACATCCCAGGGCCAGGGTGCAAAAGGAGGTGGTGAAGCCACCTAACCAGGGAGACGGCATGGGGTTCCTTAGGGTCTAGTCACTGTTTTCCTCTTTCCCTTTGCTTCTCCCTCTCACACATAAACATAGGGGCACTGTGTCCTCTAAAGCAGGCCATTCTCTCTCCCCTTGTCCTGGACTGAAGGACCCGAAGACACAATCTCCACCCCCGACTGGAACTCATCCCCCATCTCTTTTGCAGTGTCAGAAACTCCATGCATTATAGCTCAGGATCCATGGAGTAAGAGACCTGACACAGAAGGCAGGCTACATCTAATGCAGCGCTGGGGGGACCCCTGACTTGTTTCCATGCAGAATCTCAGTGAGGGTCCCTCTGTCTGGGCTCTTAATTCTGCTCTTAGGGATGGTCCAGCGTGCTTAGATTTCTTCCATGTTCCTTTCTTTCCCTTAAATTTTATCCCTAGAATTCCTCAGGTGCCTTGTTGGTCCTCAGTATTTCCATCTCAACCTCCAGATTCTGACTTCCTTGATCTGAAAGCTCTGGGTTAGGTGGGGGCCAAGACAGGCATAGTGGAGATGAGAAAAGGGGTCCTGAGAGCAGCTGTGTAGCAGTGGTGGTGGCAGGGGGAGGTGGTGGTCAGAGAAAGCCACCACAAGGATGAAGGACTGGCTGGTGGGAGGCAGGTGGAGTCAGTCCCAGCATAGTTTCTGCAGGCCAAGTGGAGCGGTGACTGGGAAGGTGTGTGCATGTTGCTGTGACCCTTATTTGTGCCCTGAGCTGAGTAACCGTCTGTCTCTTTCTCTGCTCACATGTGTCTATGTGAAGAATGCCCGAGAGGTCTCCCTGCACCCACTACATCCCAGGTTGCAGAGTCACAGCTACTCCAGGGCACACTTCTGGCTCATGAATATTTAAGGTTACAGGGATGCCACATGGTGATGCCATCACCTAATGGCCTACTCTCCCTGCTGCCTCTGCTACCTTCCAGGTTAATGGGCTACACCTTGTTTTTGCCCCATTGGTGTAGATGCATGGTCTCTTCAATGAGCTGGAAGAGAGAGCTTCAAAAGGCCCATTTGCCTGTGAAAAAGCCTATCGATGCAATTGTGCCAGGCCCTGGTGGCAGCCTTGCAGCTGGTACTCTTGGGAAAGGGGCTGGCGCTTACTTTCATTCAGCTCACTCCCTTCCAAAGTGCTTTATTGTTCTACCAACCACAGCTACCAGTACTTGAGGTGGAAGAGACTTAGGAGCAGCTATCCAAGCCTTTGGGCTAAAGACCAGGCACATTTGACCTAGAGGCTGGCATCATTCTAGCCCTTGCTGCAGCAAGCTAGAGGAGGGGCCAGTGGCAGGGCTTGGTCCAGATGACCTCTTGAAATACATGGGCGCCCAGATGGTCTTCAGTAGAAGATCAACATAGATAGTTATTAACCCCAACCTTCTTACAGGTTGAATTGATTCTTTCAACAAATGTTTACACTTGACACTATGCTAAGTGCTGCAGATACAGTAGATCTCAAAACAGATCCAGTGTCCCTACCAGTCTGGAGTGTCACAAAAGTAGAACAAGATGCTGGTAACTCCCAGGACACACACACACACACACACACACACACACACACACACACACACACACACACACACACTCATGCATGCATGCCCATATACACACAGATAGGGGGAGAGGGGAGGGGGGATCAGCATGACCTTGGGCTTCTCAAAGCCACCTAAGCTCAAATCCTAGTTCCATCACTTAGTGTTTGTGACCTTAAACAAGTTGTTTAGCTTCTCAAACTCTCAATTTCCTCAACCTTAAAACTGGCTGAACAAGAGGCAATCCTGTTATAGAGAGAGAGGATTGGGCTTATGTTGTCCCAAAATGGGTTACGTCCATTACATGGTTGCAAATGTTTTCTCCTTTGGTGCTTGTCAAAGCAGGATAGAGGAAAGGACTATTGATGTGTTCAGAACTCGGGGTGGGGGGATGGGGGGTGGGGGGTTGTGTATGGTAGGAGTACATTAACAGCCCCTTTTCGGTCAGGTCCTGTTTTCCCCCATGTTTGTCTGATCAGCTGTTCTTAACGTCCAGCTGTGTCCTCATAAGCATGGGTGATCATCCTACCCTACTAATTAACACCCCCCCATTAATGATTAAATCTAATGACTTTGACTTGGAGGTGGGTTGATGGAAAATTTCCTAGCCACAGGACAGGATGAGGGTAGGTTACCAGGAGCAGGGAGGCCAAGGCCCCCTGGGTTCTTGTGTGTTGTTGTAGGTGGCTGGGGAAGCAGATGCCAGCTTTCCTCCAGGGGCTCTCAGCAGGGGAGGGTGGCTGCAGGAGGGGTCATTTGAAAGTTATAGCTTAGCAGAGAGCTCCCAGACCTAGCCCTGCTTTGCATTCCTTTTTCCAATCTACCACTGCTGTGGCTGGAGGGACCTGGTTCCATGGTTTCCTAGAATATGTGTGACAGTGTGAAACTAGCAGAGGGGCTCACAATGGTGGAAATTTATCATTTCTGGAGCCTAGAAGTTCCAGGTCAAGGCGTCAGAGGGACCTGGCACTAGGGAAAAGTGCCTCCTACCTTTTCTGGCTACTTCCAGATGTTTTTTTGGCTTGTGACAAGACAGCTTCAGTTTTTGTATCTGTCTTCATGTGTCCTGCTTCCCTCTTGTGTGTCTCTCTTTGTCCTCTCCCACACCAAATCCAAGGCCATTTCATTTCATCGGGACACTCTTAACCAATGACGGCATCAGCAATCCAGTTCTCTTCTGAGGTTCTAGGTGGTCATGCATTTTTAGCCTGTAGCAGCTGGTGAGAAGGTCTGACAGGACACAGGCTGGCCAGAATCTGGACGCTCTGGATGGCCCAGGAGACTAGTGACACTGGGTCTCTCTCTCCTGCCCCTAGAAGTGCTCAGGACCCTTGTGTGGCTGGGCGAGGTCTACAGGTCCTAAAGAGGATGATGCTTCCAGGGGTAAAGAGTAGAAGGACAGAAGCAGGGAGTTCCTTAGCAACCAGCATCCCTTTGCCCCTGAGACAGCCCTTTGGCAGTGAGCCTGAGATAGACGAAGTCCAGGGTCTCGACTCATTCTCACCTTGCCAGACAAACTCAGCCAAGGTGTCTCACAGCTGTTCCTCCATGCTGCAGTTCCTCAATTCCTTCTCTCCTTCTAAGCTTCTGTTAGTGTCCAGACTCCAGAACATGCCCTTCCCAGGAGCCACATGTTCCGCTCTGGGGAAAATGGGTACTAGTGTCCCATGAGGTCTAGGGTAAGGGTCGAGGAAAAGAAAAGAATAGGGCAGGGAATGGTGTTCTGTCTTCCTCACAAATGCCCCTCTTCTCTTACAGAGATGACTGGGCACCCAGAATTAGTTCTTTAAATTCCCTTTGTTCCTTTCTTTGACATCTCACCTTCAGTATTTTGTTGCCTGTGATGACTGATCTTGATTGTCACCTTGGCTGGATTGTGGACATCTCAAGGTGTGTCTGTGAGGGAGGGGTCTCTGAACTAATCAGTGGCTTAATTCATCAGTGGGTTCAAAATGTGAATAGAGGGCCTGGAGAGATGGCTCAGGGGTTAAAAGCACCTGTTGCTCTTCCAGATGACCTGGGTTTGATTCCTAGCACAGGTATAGCAGCTCACTACCATTTGTAACTCAAGTTCCAAGGGATAGGATGCCCTCCCCTGGCCTCTGTGGGTGTCAGGCATGCATGTGGTGCACAGACACACATGTAGGCAAATAGCCATACACATAAAATAAAAATAAATAAGCCTAAAATATACGAATAGACTATTGGAAAGTGATGAAGCTTGGAGAGTGGGTCCTGGTCGGGGTAGGTCCCTGTGGCATACCCTGGGGACTACATCTTGCTTTGGCCCCTTCTGTTACAGTTTCCCTCTGTTTCCTGTCCGTATGCTCCTGCTGATATGCTATTCTGCCTCACCTCAGGCCCACAATCAGTGAGGACTTTGAAAAATTCCTTAAATAATTCCTAAAAGGCATTTTGTTACATTACATAAAGTCTGCTTAATCCAGTGATGAGTTTAATTCTCTTTTACAAAAGCACCTGAGGTTGCTCCTATTATGTCTGGGGAGAGGGTTGTCAGGTTCTAAGTCCAGCACCTCTCAGACAAGGAGTAAAGAAAAACAGCCCAGAGATGGAGCGGCCAGCAGAGGGCAGCGGATCTTGTTTCAAATCCAGTTTCCTTCCTAGGAATCATTGAAAACATACATACATATACTTCTTCTTCTTCTTTTTTTTTTAAAGACAGGGTTTCACTGTGTTGTGTAGCCCTGGCTGTCTTGAATCTCACTCTGTAGACTAGGCTGGCCTTGAACTCATAGAGATCTGCCTGCCTCTGTGTCCCGAGTGCTGGGATTAAAGGTATGTACTGCCACTGTCTGACTTGGAATTATATTTTTTAAAACTAATTTAAATTTTTTTGTGATTATAATTACATAATTCCCCATTCCCTTTTCTTCCTTCAGTGTCTTCCATGTCTCTTCTTGCTGTCATTTAAATTGATTGTTGTAACATACATACACACACACACACACACACACACATACACACACACACACACACACACTCCCTGCCTCTGGGAGCCTGCCCGTTTGAGCTCCTGTCCTGACTTCCTTCAGTGATGAACAGCTATACTGAAGTGTAAGCCAAATAAACACTTTCCTCCCCAACTTGCCTTTTTGTCATTGAAGCAATAGAAACTCTAAGACATGTTACCTATATGTATATGTTTTAAGAGTAGATCATTGGCCTTAGCTAACCAATTGGTGTACTCTTCTCTGGGGAAGACGGTTTCTTCTACCTAACATTCCTTAGTGCTGTGTGGTTCTTTGTTTAGGGTTGAGGCCATGGGGGCTTTCTCCCTTCCATGTTAACTAGCATGTCTATTGATGCCATCCTTGTGCAGGTCATGTTTAGGCAGCCATGTTGATGATTCTTCAAGGTGTAGCTTCCCTGGCATTTCTAGGAGACACAATCTCACAGCAGACTTCTGTTCCTCAGGCTCTTACAATCTTTCTGTCCCCACTCCTTTCCAAAATGTTCCCTTAGGTACAGGAGATGTGTTGTATATGTATCGGTCAGGGCTGGGTTCCACAACTCTGCATTTTCTACAATGGGCTCTGTCTGTTGCAGAGACATGTTTCATTGTTGAGTGGTGAGAGATTCACTTATCCAATGGTATAAAGATGTATAATGGAATGTAGTTATGGATTATGTTGGTTTAGTAAATGATGGTTATAAGTTCTCCTCTAAGATCCATGACTTACTTAGCCCTGAATAGTTGGCTAGATTTTCAGTGCCAGACATGAGTTCCTTCCTGTTGAATAGGGGAATTATATTGTTTTATCTAGTCTCAGGAGTGTAAGGTGCCCTCGAGTGTAAGGGCTTAACTACTTTAAAACCTCAGCAGGTCCCCTGATGTAGCTTCCTAGATTTCTGAGGTCTAACTATATTTCTTCCACTTGACGTATCTAAAGTGAATCAGTCCACATCAGACACTGACAGCTACTTACTAAGCACCCACATTGTGAAGGTGCAGAGGTGGAAGCCACTCCCACAGCTAGCCTGGAGAGGGAGAATAGACAATGACACGTGCTGCAGTGACTGCTGTGTCAGGGTCAGAAGGAAATATGAGGTCCAAGAGCACAACAGAGGAAGGAGCAGCTGGAGAAACTATGGGTTTGCAAAGGAGGTCAAACTAGAATTTTCCTTCCTTCCTTCCTTCCTTCCTTTCTTCCTTCCTTCCTTCCTTCCTTCCTTCCTTCCTTCCTTCCTTCCTTCTTTTGTTAGATGAAAAAATTTAGCCTAATTCTCCAGTGAACCCAGGAAGCTGGGAGTCTTAAATCCCAAGCTGATGGTCACCTACTTTAATGTTTACGGTAGCCTGTGAGTGAATGAACACCCAGAAGCCTGTGCGAAAGCAGACTTCCTGGGCTGAGAGCAGGCTTGGATACTTTAAATTAATTGGTTCGCACTGGATGCTATGAGGTGATTGGTTCACGATGCGTGGGCTTTGTTGTAACCCTATAAAAGCTGTCTCAATTCTGTGCCAGAGGTCGCTCAGCCCTCTACTCTGCATGGCGTATGGCTGACAGCCCCAGTATACTGGAATATAAAGGACCTTATGCATTTGCATCAAGACTGCTTCTCGTGAGTGATTTGGGGGGGGGGCGCCTTTCCTGAGTGGGAGTGCGAGGGACCACGCTCTCACGGGTCTTATACTTTCCTTTCTTTTTCTTTTTAGAATGAGAAGTGTTTTGGGGAAGAAGAATGTGGGAATAAGAGGGGGCTATGGTGGTTTGAAAGAAAATGGCCCCCAAAGGGGAATGGCACTATTAGACGGTGTGACCTCATTGGAGTAGGTGTGGTCTTGTTGGAGGAAGTACGACACTATGGAGGCCGGCTTTGAGGTCTCTTCTCAAGCTTCAGTTGGTCTTCCTGCTGCCTTCTGATCAAGATGAAGCCAGTACCATGTCTACCTGCACGCTGCCATGCTCCCCATCATGATGATAATGGACTGAAACAAAAACAGAATTAAAAATATCCCCCTAAGACTGGGTAGATTGGGAAAGTCCTGGGAGATGAGGAGAAGGAAGGTGTAGCAAGGGAGATGGAAGGAGGAAGACAGAAGCCATGGGGTTGCTGGAGCTGGGTTAAGGGCTGAGAGGGTACTGGGGTGCAGTGGGGAAGCTGTTGGGAGCTGTCATTTTCCAGTGCTAGGGAAGAGGATGTGAGGCTCTGGGGCTGCAAGGGTTTTAATGAATTTTGATGTTACTGTGGAGGATTAGTGGGCAGAGAAGGAGACTCAGCTTCAGGAGGCTAGATTATAAATAAAAGGAGCTAGTTTAGACCTCCTATGGAGTCTGAGTGGCTCTGGGACAATCCTGATTCTTCTAGTGACCGAGTGACCTTGGGCTGGTAGTTTGCTTTTCTGAGCTGTCTCTTTATCTGTTGAATGGAGACAATAGTTTCTACATCCTAGGGTTGTTGCAGACATTGAGTGAGATAAGGCCTACAAAATTGTCAACACTGTTCCTATTAAGAGCTTGACAATTGGAGCACTTATTATTCCAATGATAATCATTTCAACTATTTCAAGGATTGTCACATATAAACCAGAATGAAATCTTCTGTGCTTTCTACCAGACTGCATCAGTGATGCAAGTTAGGAGGAGAGAAGTTCTTTGTGGCTGAGAGGAAGACTTGCTCATTGGAACTACCAAGGCCTGGAGGATCTTGCCTGCGTGAAAGAGATCTTTATCTGGAAGTGCCAAGCAGAAGCTGGGTTGTGGGGGACGGGGGTTAGCCCCTTTTAACTTAGTGCTTTGGGATCCTGGTTGGTTCTGAAACTATGATGGATGGGTAAAATATCCACGGAAGGAAAAGGGCTCCTGAGGCTGGGAGAAGAGCCAGTAATGGGCAGAATCAGTGCTTTGCTATCCTGCCCTCCAGGTCAGGGGAGGATCCTGCTGTAGTGCAGGGCTATGGGGCCATTCTGTCCTTCCTTCCTGCCCCACATGCTGGAACTCCAAATCCTACAACACAAGTTTGGGAGTGGGGAAAGGACTGTATGCTTTTATAAAACCCTGAATCCACCGTATACACATACACACTGAAAAGCACTCCTGAAATGTAACTTCAGGCTTCCTCACTGTGACTGGACTTCAGGTTCTTCAGTAGATTCTTTGGGCAGGTGGCTTTCTTTTTTTTGTCATCTTCCCTCCAACCCTTCAGAGGCCAGGCGTGGAGAACAGGGGCCTTCCCAGTCCCTTCCCAGTGTCCTTTCACTCTGATGGCCCTTAGCTGCCATCTTTTTTTTAATCAACTAAAAATTTTCATCTATTTTACATACTGAGCACAGTTTCTCCTCCCTCCTCTCGTTCCCTCCCCTGCCTCCCATCTATCCCCCTCCCCATCCATTCCACCACTGTTATCTCTATTCAGAAAGGGGCAGGCCACCCACTGGTGTGACCAAGCATGACACATCAAGTTCATCTGCCATCCTTCTTCATACCCACTTTCACTAATGGAAAGGATCTTGTCCCCTCCTCAATAGGGAGTGTGGACATTCAAAGTCTCTTTCTGTTCCTTGCTTGCTGTAAGGGAGCAGCCAATTCATCATCCATTCACTTACTCATTTCACTCATTAACTCAATTCAAATTAATCCATTGAACTCCAGCTGTGCCGAATAATCACTATTCTGGGTGCAGGAGTGAAGTAGTGAGTAGGAGCAATCAATTAGTTCCCAGGTTCCCTGGGCACTGAGAAGGATGAGATATTTCTGTGTGGAAAAAATCGTAAGCAAACTAGTAAACAAATATACAAATGAGATGATTTCAACGCATAGTAAGTTCAGTGGTGGCAGGTAAGCATGTGATGACCAAAGCATCTGATGAGTTGGTGAAGAATAGCGTGGTCAGGGAGGCTCTCTCCGAAAGTTTAGCATTTGAGCTGAGGCCTGAAGGATGGGAGGGTGGCAGCTATGCAAACAGCAGTAAGATGTTACATAAGGCAGCCATGCTCACCACCATACCTTCAACACTGCTTATGGGGCTGGAAAGAAGGCTTAGTGATTAAGAACACTGACTGACCTTCCAGAAGATCTCGATTCAACTCCCAGCTCCGGCTGATAGTTCACAACCATCTGTAACTCCAGGCCCAGGGATACAATGCCTTCTCTGACCTCCAAGAGCACTGCACACATTTGGTGCATAGACATACATGCAGGGAACCCCCATGCACATAAAATAAAAATTAAAAAAGAATGATATGGACAAGAGACTTGAGCTGAAAAGATGCTGATATGTCCAAGGACCACAAAGGATGCTGGCACGGGTAGAGTATGTTTCTGACAGTGAAAACAGAGGAGTCTGGGAGCCAGACCATGCCCGGTAAAGAGCTTCCATTTTATCTGAAATGCAAGTGGGCATCACCTAAGGGTGTCTGATATGATCTTATATGTACTTGGAAAATTTTGCTTGTTAAACACTGAACAGAGGATGGATTAGAAGAGGGAAAGTGGAAGTAGAGGCATTAGGTTAGATGAGAAAAACCCATATGGAACTGAGGGAAAGGCAGAAATCATGATTGATTCCCCACTATGTAGTTTGGGGATGGAGTAGTGTGTTTAGTGAAATAGGAAGACGAGGTGCACAAGGATATTAAGTTCAGATCTAGTAATGAGGTCATGACACTATGGGATAAGAAGACTAGAAGTTAAATGGGTAAGATAGCAGCTCCATAAAGCTCAGGACTTTCAATCTTTTAAATAGTCTTTTAAACTATTTTTAATTCATCGAAAATTTCACACTGTGTATCACACTGGAAATATCTCATCCATCTCAGTGCCCAGGGAACCTGGAAACTAATCTCTCCCCTTAACTTCTCACAGATCCACCTGCCTCCCTAAGCTACTTTGTGTTCTCATTAAAACATGTAACAACCCAGCAACTCCAATTTTTCCCCATCAGCTCAATTTATGCTATCCATACACTTATGAATTTTTCTTTTCCAATATGTGTCCCAAGATGGCTGCTCAACTTTTTCTCAACTCAGGTGGGTGGAGGGTTTAGAAAGGACAAGAAGACAGATTCCTTTTCTGTCAAGGAAATAAATTATAATCTGCCTGTATCAAGTTATTTTTCTTAATGTTGTGACCAAATAAATATCCAAATAGGAACAACCTAAGGGGACCTGGGAGATTTCCCAGTCAGTAGTAAAGTGCTTATTGAGCAAACATGAGGACCCAAATTTGATCCCCAGGACTCATGTAAAAAGCCAGGTGTGGTGGTGCACACTTGTAATTTCGGTGCTGGGGAAGATAAAACAGAACGATCCCTGTGCTCCCTGGCCAGCCAGCCTAGCAAAATAAGTAAGCCCCAGATTTCAATGAGACATCCTTTCTCAACAAAACAAAAACAGTGGATGGATATCTCCCAAAGAATTATATCTGAGGTTGCTTTCTGGCTTCCACTCACATGCACACATGCATGCATGTTCCCAATGCATCCACACACACACACAAACATGCATGTATGTCTTCCACTTCCCACACAAATGTTACAGCAGGTTCTTCCCGCCGGCTGCAGCGGGTCCTGCCGCCATGGTCCTGCCGCCACGTGAGCCCCAAATAACACTCAGAGACTCTGTATTTGATACAATCCTGTTGGCCAGTTACCATTATTGTTAATGGGCTAGCTCTGTCTTAATTATTAACCCATTTCTACTTATCTAAGTATTTCCACGTGGTCGTCTTATCAGGGAGTCCTGCTTCTTCCCTGGGCTACATCTCGACTGCTCCCTACTATTCCTCATGGTATAGATATGAATACTTTGCTTTGAAATGGATTTTCTTTTATTGATACAATTTAAGGTCAATTTTGTGATATGTTTATTTCTCCTCTTGTTTAGGTATTGTGTTTATATAGCTCATTTAGAATGTAATGTATACTTTAACACAGATTATAGATAATTACCTATGATAATGAGAAATTATAGTTAAGTTAGTTAGGATTTCTAGATATACAGAGATGTATTTGAAATGGATAGGCATTCTTCAAAGCTTTCAAAGACCTACAGAATATGGCATTTAAAATGGTTTAGGGTTTTTCTTGACAGTGAGGCACAACTGCTCCTGGTAACACCACCTGCATCAGAAAGGAAGATGGACATGGAAGAAACACATTATGGAGTTTGCTTCTAATATGGCAAGACTAGCCATTTGGGCAAGGTACTGCTCTTCTGGACTGTTTGATTTTATGTTGTAGAAACTGGAAATGCAGGACCCACAAAAAGGTGACTGCTGATTCAAGATGGACATTGCTACAGGATACCTGCTTCATGGAAAAGGCAGCCAGGCAGCCAGACATTCTGCAGGACACAGAGAAAAGTAACTGACAAACTGGCAATACAAATGGACAGTTTAAAGTTTCCTGCCTTGTTGAGGAGTCTGGACACACACTATGGCCTATGGGCTGGAGATGGAACATTACAGAAGAACTTCGGGTGACTGACCAGGCAATAAGTTGTCTCTGTCATTCCTAGAGTTTATATATTATCCTTCTGTGGTCTTTGAAGGAGTTGAAGACGATAGTTATGATTATCGTTTTCCTTAGTTAGGATTAAAGATAAGTTACATATAGGACTTTAGACTGACAAAGATAGGATAGATGATATTTTCTTAAAGTCTTACAAAATGTTAATGGACTAAATATTGTTTACTGTGATTCTTATTTGATAACTGTTGTATGGTACATTTTGCTATGTTAAGGTTAAACCCCTTCTTTTACTTTAGACAGAAAAGAGGAGATGATGGGAGATGTTATTCTGTATATATGTTTCTCATACTGGTTAATAAAGCACTGTGGCCAATGAGATAGCAAGATAGGCGGGGCTAGGAGACAAGGAGGAAAGAGAAAGTAGGAGGGAGGAGTCGAGATGTAGACCTGAAAGAAAGAAGATGCCGGCTGCGGCTCCCGGATAAGATAACCACGTGGAAATACTTAGATAAGTAGGAATGGGTTAATAATTAAGAGAGAGCTAGCCCATAAACAATAATGGTAATTGGCCAACAGGATTGTATCAAATACAGAGTCTCTGAGTGTTATTTGGGGGCTCATGTGGTGGCGGGACCATGGTGGCAGGACCCGCTGCAGCCGGCGGGAAGAACCTGCCTTAACACACAAAGGAAGCAACTTAAGGGAGAAAGGACTTACTTTGGCTTGCAGTATAAGAGGATACAGTCTATCATGGAGGGGAAAGTGTGGGACAGCTGACTAAATGGAGGCAGGGGTTTGTAGTAGGACTCTGCATCCTCACATCTTAGTGGAACAAGCAGCAGAGAGCAGACAGGAAGTGGGGCCAGGCTAGAAAATCATAAGGCCCTTTTCCACTTCTACTTCGTAAAGGCTCCAAAAATCTTTAAAAACAGTATTACCAGCTGGGGACCAACTATTCAAACACACAAACTGATGGGGAATATTTCACATTTATTACATTGTCCTAATATGTGCTCATCTCCTATGGGCTAACACCTAGTCACATGGCAACACCTAGCTTCAAGGAAGCTGGGAAAACAGTCATCAGCTGTGTGGGAAAGATGGCAGGGTCAGTGAACTGGAGGTCAGGATCAAGTCAGACTCACTGTGGCTGGGCTCTTAGAGCAATGGTGATGCAAAGCAAGGAGGCTGTAGACAGAGTGCATGATCCTTGAAGTTAAGGTTCTGAAGGTTATTGCAACAGCACAGGCTGAGGCTGAGCATCCTGGGCACTGGAGAAGTCATCTGCACAAATGATGAAGGCTATCGAGAATGTCAGGAACAAAGGGGAGAAGACCAGCCTCTGAGATCATCAGTAGTTTGGGGAGAAGCTGTGGCCCAGGCTTCAGAGAAGAGAGAGTTTGAAGGAGGAAGATGTGGTTTAAAGCAGCAATAGGAGAACAGAGAACATCCCTTCCCAACTCCAGGCTCTGAGCTATTCAGTGGTTAAGGGAGGAAGCAGTTTCCACTTGAGTAGCCTGCAGGGACTGTAGAATTCTCAGAAAAAGCTTCAATTTTTATATAAGATGATGTGATAGGACATTCAAACAAGACATTGGGAATTTAAAGGCATTTACCCAGAAGTCTTAGAGGACACATAATGAAAAGGTTTCAGAGGAAGAGACAGAGAAGAGGACTGGATAGGGCCAGGGATTGGAAGAGGCAGTTGGAATGGGGGTCTAGAGAGTAGATCTTTCTTGAAGCTTTGCATTGGTTCTGGTGATGACTTGGGGTCAGCATGAGAGGTGTGGTGTAGTGTACCTTACTCTAAGAGTCATCAGAATGCTGTGTAACATTTAGCATCTTAGGCAGCTGATTCCCAAAGGAACAGGATATATGTTGGAGCAGAACATTCAGTGGTCCCCAGTGTGATGTACCCATCACCGATTCTGTTAGATGTGACTGTTAGGATCCACAGGCAATGAGGGATTGAGGCTGCAGATGGAACGAGGTTGCTAATCAGCTGGCCTTAAAAATAAATAGGGAGACTGTCCTCCATCATCCAGATGGACCTGCAATTATCCCAAGGGTCCTTCAATGTAGCTGGATTGATGGCAGGGTGAGAAGGCCTTGGATCACATTGCTGGCTTTGAAAATGGAAGCCATGTGGGTGGCCACTCAAAGCTGGAAAGTGCCAGGAAGCAGATGGTCCTTGAGAAGGGGATGTAGTCCTGCCTGAGCTCGCTGACTTCAGCTTGGTGAGACCCACCAGGGACTTAGGAACTGCAGAGCTGCGAGATAATAAATCTGTGTTGTTTTAAGCCAAGGAGTCTGTGGTAATTAGAAACTAATATGAGATGAAAGGCTTTTCTCTCTGATGACTGCTCCCTCCTGCAGGCTGCAGTGCTGTGGCAGCTGGAAAGAGGAATGGTTGTTAGTTTTATGAGGCCTCATTTCATGAGGGGTGGAGTTGGTGCATTAACAGCTGTGCCCCTCAATAGCTTTGCATTATGCCCTTTCTGCCCTCTGTGAAGAGGGTGCAGGCTTGGATGGATCTTCCCTCCCCTGCCCTCTTCTTACTGTTGTTTGCTTTTTTTGACTTGTGGCTTATGCAGAAAGAGGACAAGGAAGTCCCTTTGGATCTCAGTGGCATTGGGTAGTTTCACATGACCAGAGAGTTTGGGGTGCTACGGCTTGTTGGAATTGGTCTGATCTTTAAGAAAATGAAGGCTCTGTATCCTTCCTGCCATTGTTCTTTGGTGTTTCTCCATCAGCTGGGCTCAAATGTGGAGCATGATGTGCTGTGGGTCTCCTGGTAGCCTCAATGGTGAAAGACAGGCTTTGGGACCCGATACAAAGGTTTCTACAGTGCAGCTGAGGCCAAAATAAAACTGTTCCCACTCCATGTGGAGACCTCAGTGTCAGGGTGTGGCTTCAGTGCATTATTCTTTAGCCACTGGTTGTCTGCTTGGCTTTGAATCGAGTTTAGGACCTTAGAATGAACTGTGGAGGATGCTACTTTTGGCCTGCTCACAGGCACCTGGAATTATTTACTATCAGATAGTCTTTGGTTGGCTTGAGTTTGTAGATATCTTAAGCTGTGTTTGGGACTGAATTTCAGAGGCCCCTGTGGGACTAGCCACAGGGAGGTGTGTGACTTCACATAAGGAGGAAGAGAAACCTTTTAGGGAGGAAATGTCATTGTGGGTCAAGTGGAGAAAAACTCAGTGGAATTATTACAAACCCAAAAGATTTGAAGAAAAGGACAACCTGTTCTTGGGCCATTACTCAGGAAACTAAGGGACATAAGATCTGTGTAAGATGCAAGTGCTGCTCCAACAGTGAGAAGAGTTGGACAGGGAGGGCAGAGACAAGACAGTCCTGTTGACTGAAAGTGTGTATGGGGGATGGAGATAAAATTTCCTTTCCTCCTTTCTCTTTGATTCTTCTCTTTCCTTTCTTGCCCTTCCCTTACCCTCCTTTCCCGTCCACTCCCTTCTCCTCTTTTTCTTCTCCCCTCTTTTCTTTCTCTCCCTTTTCCTTCTCTTTGTACTAAGGTGATGGCTCAAGGCCTTGTCAGGTAGATAGATGATCTACCACTGAGCTACACCCCCAGGCCAAAGACAATATTTTCTTGAGAGAGAAGTTGACTTCTTAGATACCTGTGACCATGACTGAAAAAATAATGGAAGAAGTATACTCGTGCCTACTTTTAAGGATGGAACTAGAAGCCATTAGAATGTTCCTTACTAAGTCAACGAATTCATCACAGATTTAACAATAGTGCAGAATAGAAGGAGGTCACTAGAGGGAGCACTGACTTAGAAAACTAGTAATCCCTAGCACAGAGGAAATGGAGAGGGGTCAGTTACCAAACTTCATTATTGGGTAAGTTGCCAAGGGACACAGTTAAATTTTATAGGGAATATTGCCCTTGCACTGAGAAAACATGCCACATAGTTATTAAGAAGGCAAAGCTCTTTCTAAAGAGAATTCAACACCAAAGAGTAAGGGCCTGGAGAGATGGGTCAGTGGTTAAGAACACTAGCTGGTCTTCCAGAGGTTCTGAGTTCAACTTCCAGCAACCAGGTGATGGTTCACAACCATCTATAATGAGATCTGGTTCCCTCTTCTGGCCTTCAGGGATTCCTGCAGACAGAACACTATGCATAATAAGTAAATCTTTAAAAAAAGAAACAGATCAAGTTACACTTTCATTAGGACTAAAGGGGAAGAAACATTCAATCTGTAGATACCACAAGGTCATAGACTAGTCAACGTGCATGCTTCCCAAGCCCAGTGTAAACTCATACCCAAATCAGCCCTTCTACGAAAGACTTTTGGCCCTGAAGTTTAGTTTATATGCCAAAAAATGCTAAAAAGGTGATGAGGCTGAGAAAGGGACCCTCCCGAGGAAGCCAAGGCTTTCTCTTCTCTCATATTTCTTCATTTCTGCCTCAAGACTTCTGGTATAAGCAAGATGATTCTTGCTGAGCCCAGAGCTCCTGTATGTGTGTGTTTGGAACTGATGAGAAGGCTGTCTTTAAGAGACTTTCTAATGTTTCTTCCATTCTAACTGCCTGGCTAAGGAAGACAGATTCCTAACCCAAGCTTCAGGCTTCCTTGCAGCCACCCAAGGAACACTGTGGCTGGGCCCCTCTCTCATTTATGTATGTATGTATGTATGTATGTATATTGTGATAACATATGTATGTATGCATGCATGTATGTATGTATGTATGTATGTATGTATGTATGTATGTATGTATGTATTTATTGAGACAGGGTTTCTCTGTGTAGCTCTGGCTGTCCTGGAACTCACAGAGATCTCCCTGCCTCTGCCTCCCAAGTGTTGGCATTAAAGGCGAGGATCCTTCCTTGCAAGCATGTGATCTTGCCCTCATTTTGATTATATTCTGCTCCTACTCCTCTTGAGTTTGTTTCTCTCTTGTAGTTTTAGAGCTTTCAGGTGTGCTGTTGGGTCACTTGTGTGAGATCTCTCTAGTTTCTTTTTGAAGGCACTTGGTGCTATGGACTTTCCTCTTGGCACCATTTTCACTGTATCCTGTAAGTTTGGGTGTGTTGTGCATTCCTTTTCATTGACTTCTAGAAAGTCTTTAAATCTTTATTTTTGTCTTGAACCGTTTTTTTTATTCAGTAGAGAGTTGTTCAGTATCCATGAGTTTGTAAACTTTTGTTGTTTCTCTTGTTGAAATCCAGTTTTAATTGTGGTGGTCTGAAAGGATTCAGGAGGTTATTTCAATTTTCCTGTGTCTGTTGAGACTTTGTGTTGGAGTATGTGATCAGGTTTGGAGAAAGTTCCATGAAGTGCTGAGAAGAATGTATATTCTTTTGTGTCTGGGTGAAATGTTCTGAAAAATATCTGTTAGGTCCATTTAGTTTACAACGCCTGTTAGATACAACGTTTCTCTGTTTATTTTTGTCCGGATAACCTGTCTGTTGGTGAGAGTGGGGTATTGAAGTCGTCCATGAACAATATGTGAGGATCAATGTGTGATAAATCACTTTAAACTTTAGTAATGTTTCTTTTACAAATGTGGTGCCGTTGTGTTTGGGGCATAGATGTTAAGAATTGAAACATCATATTGGTGAATTTTTCCTTTGATGAGTATGAAATGTCCTCCTTCATCTTTTTTGATTGGTTTTGTTTTTCAGTCTATTTTGTTAGATGTTAGAATAGCTGCACCAGCTTGCTTTTTAGGTTCAAATCCAACCCTTTACTCTGAGGTAATGTATCATTGATCTTGAGATGTGTTTATTGTATGCAGCAGATCCTGTTTTTGCATCCATTCTGTTAGTTTGTGTCTTTTTATTGGTGGAATTGAGTCCAGTGATGTTGAGATCTATCAATGACCAATGATTGTTAATTCCTGTTATTTTGTTGGTGTTGTGTCTGTCTGTGCTTCCCCTCTTTTGGGAAATTATTTGTGAAATTATTTATTTATTTCCTGTGTGTTCATGGGTGTAGTTAGTTAGGCTCCTGAATTGGAGTTTTCCTTCTAATCCCTACTATAGAGCCAGATTTGTGGATAGATATTGTTTAACTTTGACTTTGTCATAGAATATCTTGTATTCCCCATCTATGGTGATTAATAGTTTTGCTGGGTATAGTAGTCTGAGCTGGCTTCTGTGGCCCCTTAGAGCCCACAGCACATATGTCCAGGCCCTTCTAGCACTTAGTCTCCATTGAGAAGCCAGGTGTAATTCTAGTAGGTCTGCTTTCATATATTACTTGCTCCTTTTCTCTTGCAGCTTTCAATATTCTTTCTTTGTTCTATAAGTTTGGTGTTTTGATTATTATGTGGTGAGGGGACTTTCTTTTCTGGTTCAATCTATTGGTGTTCTGTATACTTCCTATACTCGAAGGCATCTCCTCCTTTAGGTTAGGAAAATTTATTCTGTGATGTTGTTGAAAATATTTTATTTTTGCCTTCGATCTTGTATTGTCTCTTTCCTCTATTCCAATTATTCCAAGATTTGATCTTTTCATAGTGTCCCAGATTTCCTGGATGTTTTGTATTAGGAATTTTTATATTTAACATTTTCTTTGACCAATGTTTGTATTTCTTCTATGGTATCTTCAATGCCTGAGATTTTCTCTTCCACCTCTTGTATTCTGTTGCTGAAGTTTGTAGTCTCTGTTCACTCACCTAGATTTTTCATTTCCAGAATTCCATCAGGTTGCATTTTCTTTATTGTTTCCATTTTCAAGTCTTGAACAGTTTTGTTTCCTTCTACTATTTGTTTGTTTTTTTCTTGGATTTTTTTTAAAAAAATATTTTTGAGACAGGGTTTCTTTGTGTAGTTTTGGAGCCTTTCCTGGCACTTGCTCTGTAGGCCAGGCTGGCCTTGAACTAACAGAGATCTGCCTGACTCTGTCTCCCAAGTGCTGAGTTTAAAGGCATGCAACACCACCACTCAGCTTTCTTTAAGGGATTTATTAATTTACTCCATTTTTTGTTTGTATTTTCCTTGATTTCTTTAAGGGTTTTTATTAATTTCCTCTTTAAGGCCTCAATCATGTTCATATAGTTAGTTTTAAGGTTATTTTCTTGTGGTTCTGCTGTGGCTAATGACTGGGCTTTGGTGGTGATGAATTGCGTTGGCTTTTGCTGATTGTGTTCCTATGCTGGTGGCCCTATATCTCACTTTGGGGTGATTATAGGCCTATGTGCTGATTTCTGAGTTTGTCTTTGTTGAATGGGTGCTTTGTTTCTTTGTTTCAGTTTCCTCTTTGGTCTTCTGGCTGGTATTGCCTATGGTTAAACAGAGGGTCTCATTTAGAGTTGGGGGCTGGACTTGTGGGGGTTGGTGTGGCCTCTGGTTGAACAGCTGTATCTTAATTTAAAAGAGGGTATATTTCAATGCTGCTCTCTGTTTCATTTGAAATCAGGAGGGGACTTACACTAAATTTTCAGGTTACTGGTGTTGAGTTGTTTTCTGTATTGCTGCTATGTGTTTTGTAACCTTCAAGTGAGCTGTGTTGAGCAGAGCAATTGAGCTGATGAGGCAGAGGGAGTAGAGTCTAAGGCACTGCACATATCTGGAGTTAATTCTTGTCCTATTTGGATCTACCTCAGAGGTCTTGGAGGGGGCAATAGTCACATGCCTCCCTGACTGGTTCCAGGAGTATGCAAAACATGGGGTGAGAGGCTGTATCACTTTGTTCAAGTGAAAATGGGGATAACAGTGTTTAAAACTTTTTTCAAAAGCAGGATTACGAGAGCAAATCATGTAACTCCTTCGGAAATATAGACCAACAGGTCATTTGATTACATATTTGATCACAAATGGCCAAACATTTAATAATAAGAGATGGTTCTAGTGCTGGTCTTTCCTCCACCCTGCAGGCTTACCTGTGATGAGAAAAGAGGAGGTTACTTGATGTTGGGATCTTTCTCTCCTATGTATCCTTTCCCCACAGGAGTAGCAGAGTGGAGGGAGGTAGTTAGTCCAGGGCATCTTTCCAGATGAATTTTTAGGTACCTGCCAATTAGTAGCTTTGTCAGCTCTGTTTCTGTGATTCAGGGAGTCAGCAGGGGTGTATTAAGGGTCTGCAGAGACTGGAAAGCCGCTTATCCTGAGGTCTCTTATCCAGGAAGCCCCACATTTTGGGTTTATTGGCACAGCTGCCCAGCAACTGGTCAGGCACTTGCTTTCGTCCTCCCTGGGAATGAACCTCTGCAGTGGTCTGAACTGAAGGGTCAGGGGATGAGTTAGTGATGCCTTAATCTCCCAATATTTTCATTTATCTAATCTAACTTCTTAGGAAATATCTCCTCCAATTTCTTCCTGAAGAAATTTTTCCTACATTATTTCCCCTGTTATTTTGGTGAGAATTGTTGCCATATTACAGCCTTTGGCATCAGGAAGACTGTGTTAATCTTCCTGTCTTCTTTGGAAGATAGTTACAGTTGGGTAATACTAGAGAACACCAGGACCTAGAATAAAGAACTTTTTATCCCGGAGGAAAGGAAGAAGGTAAGGAAGTGCTTGTTTCAGATTTTTCTCAGCCAGAAGAGTGCTAACCATGCATTGTAGCAGATCAGTTGCTGCACTGGTTTTCTGAACTTTCTTTCTTGTGTCCTGGGCGTAGGGTGCTGGAGGCAGAGATGCCTCACCTTCCTGCCATCCTATCTATTCTTGAATAGGCAATCTCCTACTCCCATGTTTTTAAGACAGAAAGAGCCTTTCATATGCTTTCACATTGAAAACTGCTTAGGGTTGCAGGGAAGTCAGAGCAAATGAGATAGGCAGGCCTGGCAGGCACTTGGTAGACATTAGCTATGTGGGTTAATTAGAGGGGTCCATGCTGAGAAGCCTTGGCAAATGAGGCTATGGGAATTCTGAAGAGGTGAAGACAGGAGAGTCCAGGATGGGACCTTGGATCAGATACCGAACAGTTCATAAAAGGAACAGGGAGATATCCAAGGATGGTAGTGTCCAAGAAAATTAGGGAGGAGAAGATTCTAGAGAAGATAGTTGTGTTCAGTCCAGTCCAGGACATCTTTCTACATCTTTTCTACAGAGTAGAAACTTCAGAACTGAGAAACAGCCATGGGCCTGTTGTTGAGTATGGCCATTGGGTAATGGACTGGTGGGTGGGAGCAGGCAGACTACAGTGGGTGAGTAGGCATGAAAGTGGTCCATGTTGGATGTACAGAAAGATGACAAGGATCAAGTGTTTGTGGGCGTTATTTTGGATGGAAGACTAGACCAGGTCTGTAAGCTGAGGAGGATGAGAAACTCACAGAGACAGCTGACCTTGGGTGAGCTCATGGACCCCCCCCCCAGACTGATAGCTGGGAAACCAGCATTGAACCAACTCAGACCCCCTGAACATGGGTCTCAGTTAGAAGGCCTGGGCAGTCTAAGGGACCTCTGACAGAGGAACCAGGATGTATCCCTGGTGCACAAAAGGACTTTGGGAGCACATTCCCCATGGAGGGATACTCCCTTAACCTAGAGGCAGGAGAGAGGACCTAGTACCAAATGACTTGACAGATTTTGATGATCCCTCCTGAAGGCATCATCCTCCCTGTGGAGTGGGGTGGGGGGATGGTATGGGAGGGATGTCAGAGGGCCTGGGAGGGAGGGAGAGGGAACTGGAATCAATATGTAAAATAAGAAAAAATGGGAAAGGATAGCTAAAAAATAAAAATAAAAAAAAGGAATTCTGGTAGAGTGAAGGTGTCCCACATCCCTTCCTGGGCCTGACAAAGTCACCAGAGAGCTGGATTCAAGTTGAGATTCTTTAATGTAAGACATTGAAGGGCACACTGAGAGGTGGTGATTGGGATGGGCAGTGTACGGGTGATGAAGGCCTAGCATGGGAAATGGGTAGGCATTCTTGTCTTCATGGCTTCTTGACACCGCTGGCACCAGAGATTATGTCTCCCACAGCACCTGTGGATTCTCCACTTGTTTTGCCTAGCTTTCCCCCCATTGCCTGGTTTAACTTCGTCAGTCTTTGCTCTGCGCTGGTTTCTGTAATTCGAAAATAGAAATGTCCAGTCAGGGCAGGTTCCCTGTTCACACCTCCATGACCCACCAGGAAAAGCTTCCCACAGTGCTGGCAATTAGTGGATCATTTTATCTTACACTTTAATTTTACACTTCTTGGACTTTCCCGCCCTTTCCAGAGACTCCTTATTTCTACACAAGTCACTGCCTGTCCTGCGCTTCTCTGCTCACCACCTCCCCGGATGTTTTCCTTTTTCTCTGGCTCATACCGGCTGAGGTGGTGGATCCTGTGGACTCTTCCAGCTGAGATATCCCTCTTCTGGTCCCGGCCTGGGCCTTTTGACTCTTTGAGCTGGCACAGTCTATCTCCACATCATCTTCAGAAACCAGCTCTTCTCTGGAGATGGCAGTCTCCGTGGAAGAGTCCTTACCGGAGGAAGTGTCTTCCTTGCTGGTGTGGCTGATGGGAGTGTCCTGGGAAGCTGGAACTAAGGACATGCAGGGAGTTAGGGGCAGAGAAATTTCCAGGAGAAACAGCATCCCTTCACATGAGCAGGGCATTAGTGTTGAGTCACCACCTAGCTGACCTATGAGGTCCCTGGGCTCCTCAAAGGCATGGACTGGATTTCTAGCAACATGTTTAGGAATCCCACTCCTGCATCCCATCCCCCAGCAAATGTACAGTTCCCAAACAACCCCCACTCTCTTTGCTTGGCTTTTAGGAGGAGTTTATTAGCCTTGGTTCTTCCCTCTGAACTATAAGAGTTTTTCTCCTTAGCATCTCATACTTCTCCCAGGTTAATCTGGGAAGTTAGCTCAAGATTAAACCATGTTTATGGTTAATCTACAAAACTGAATCCTGGAATTTTTAAGGTTTTTGAAGTGCTGATTCCCATTCCAATTTTCCAATGATTACATAGCATGAGTGCCATTCAAAAGGTTCCTGGCCCCCGGATCTATGGCTGATTAGTGCAGCGGGAAGGGTCAATACCAAAAGCATGTGCCCACTTCTTCCTAGCATCATTTACTTTCTAGTTTTTCATCACTAACAACAGAAGGATGTTCTCATGATACTTACTGGCCGCAGTGTGCTGAGTCTTCATGGGGAGTTCATCTTCAGACCCTGAGGACAGAAGAGGTTAAAATCTCCAGAGATCTCTAGACATGTGAACTGGTAGTTACCCCACTGCAGCTTCCTCAACCTCTCTTACTCTTTTTAGTTAGTTTGCTTTAGATAGGGTTTTCTCAATAGCTCTGGTTGGCCTGGAACTTGCATGACTCCCCTGCTTCTGCTTCCTCAGTGTTGGAAACCCAGGTGTGCACCACTATAACCAGCTAGTCCCTTACTCAGCTTCTCTTAGCATTTCTAAAATACTATGTAATCTACCCAGTATGTTTATTTTTTTTCTTCCACCTTGAATGAAATTACAGTGACTGCAGAGGTCTTTATGTAAGTTGTTAGTGTAGCCTAAGTCCCTGGAACTATATATAGTTTAGCATAAGCGCTACGAGTAGCAATGGATATAGTGTGTTCAGCTTGATCTCATTGTACCAGAGAGACGAGGAGGTCTAAAGCAGTGATTTTGTTGGGTTGTACTGAACCAGCCTCTGGTGTTAGGATTAAACATAATTTCTGTTGACCCACAGTCTGCCCTGTTATGGGTTCAGTCTGAACTCAGCCTTTGCTTTCTGGGTTGCTGGATTCAGGGGTATATGTCTTCATGCTCACTTCCAGCAGTGGCTTTTTTATTCTACATCTTATCACCTCTCCGTAAGGGTGGTGATGTTGCTCATCTGACAGCCCAATGGCCTCTACAGGATTAAGGGTAGTGGGAAGGAAGACATACTCACCAGGCAGGACAGCAAGAGAGGTTGTGGCAAGGCTGGCCAACAGCAGGACAGTGAAGAATTTCATGGTGGCACTGGAGTAAGGTCAGCTTTCCCTAGGAAGCGGTGTAGAGTGCTGGAGTAGCAGCCTGACTGGGGCCTTATTTATTTTGGGGTGAGGATGAGCTGTGGAACAACAGGTTGGGGATTGAACCAGGAAGCAGGCTAGGCTTCCCATTCTGACTTCATTGGGTTTTGGGAATTGGTATTTCTGGGAAATGAGTTAGCAGGAAAGTAAGGCCCCCAGTCTTCCCTTTGGCCTAGCCACTACCAGGGTGTGCCAGCCCTAGGAGCCACCCCTCTGTACACTTGGGGGGAATTTACTGAGTGGGCTCCATTCCTTAATATTACCCATTACTGTGTTATTTTACATTCACGCATCTGATCATTTAATTGCTATCTGTCTCCTTCAGAAGAGTGACACTTCCATGATGCAGGGATTATACTTGTTTTTCTTGCCATGGTTTCTTCAGCACCTCTGTAGCAGCTGGGTCACAGTTTGGGTTCAGAAAGTAAGGCTTATGTGATTGAATCCAGAAAAGACCAGATGGTCCTCCAGGGTGCAGACAAATCTCCCCATCAGTTCAGGAGTAGAGGAGTGAGGCAGGTACAGGGATTTCACCTGCTACATTGTATTCTGGGTTTGCTCACATGGGATATCTCATTTGATTAATAACAATTGGGAGGTTATTTATTAATCAAGGAACTCATATTCCAGCAATGAGGTGGCTTCTATCAAGCACATTTCTGGATGCAAGTTTTTCTTTATTAGTGTACAGTCATTGTGCAAAATAAAGGGCTTCATTATGACACTCTGTTTTACCCTCTTTGGTCCTTTTTCTTCCTGAAGGTTCCCTTTCACTTCTTTCTCTTTCCAAATAGTTCCCCTTCTACTATCCATTGGTATGTTTGTCTGTCTATCTATCTATCTATCTATCTATCTATCTATCTATCATCTGTCTGTATTTCTCTTTTTTTTTGAGACAGGATTAATCTACATAGACTTGGCTGTCCTGAAACTTGCTATGTAAGTAAGACTGGCTTCTAACGCACAAAGATCTGCCTGCTTCCCCAGTGCAGAGATTAAAGGTAGACACCACCTAGTCTCTCTGAGTCTGTGGATTGTACCTTTATTTTTACGAGTGAGTACATACCATGTTTGTCTTTCTTGGTTTGGTATATCTCACTCCGGATGATTTTTCCTAGTTCCATTTGTTTGCCTTCAAATTTCCTGGTGTCCTTGCTTTTAACAACTGAGTAATACTCCATTGTGTAAATGTACCACATTTTCTTTATCTATTCCTCTGTTGAGGGACATCCAGGCTGTTTTCAGGTTTTGGGTATTATGAATAAAGCTTCTATGATCATAGTTGATCATGTGTCCTTATGACATGATTAAGTATCCTTTGGGTATATGCACAAGAGTGGTATAGCTGGGTCTTGTGGAAGATTGATTCCTAGTTTTCTGAGAAAGTATCACACTGACTTCCAAAGTGGCTGTACAAGTTTGCATTCCCACCAGCAATGAAGGAGTGTTCTGCTTGCTCCACATCCTCTCCAACATAAGTTGTCATTTGTGTTTTTGATCTTAGCCATTCTGACAGTAGTAAGATTCTCAGGGTCATTTTGACTTGCATTTCCTCGATGGCTAAGGATGTTGAACATCTTAAGTGTTTCTTGACCATTTGAGATTCTTCTGTTGAGAATTATCTGTTTAGACCTGTACCCAATTTTTAAATTGGATTATTTGGTTTGTTGATATCTAGTTTCTTGAGTTCTTTACTATATTTTGGAAATCAGCCTTCTGTTGGAACAAGGCATGTTCATGGGGGTGATGGTGGCGGTGACCAGATCTCCCGGGGAAGGGGAAATGAAGAGATTTTTGTGAGTGCACTGAGGGTGGGTGGAGATGGGAACATGAACAATCAGGTGCAGAGAGGGAGATTACTGAGAGACTACAGGGAGAAGCAGAGGGAGGGGGAGAGATTTTGGTATCAGTTAAAAACCCAGCACAAAGAAATCTCCCAAAATCTACAAGGATGACCCCAGCTAAGACTCCTGGCAATAGTAGATATGGAGCCTGAACTGGTCATCTCCTACGACCAGATTGATGCCAAATGGTCATCAGAGAGGCTTCATCCAGCAATTGATGGAAACAGATGCAGACCTACAGTCAAATGTTATGCAGAGTTTGGGGAATCCTGAAGAAGAGGTGGAGAAAGGATTGTAGGAACCATTGGGGTCAAGGACACATCAAGAAAACTCACAGAATCAACTAACCTGGGATCACAGGGGTTCACAGAGACTGAATTGACAACCAGGCAGCCTGCATGGGACTGACATAGGCACTCTGTATATATGTTACAGTTGCATAGCTTGGTCCTCTTGTGGGTCAGATAACAGTGGGAACGGGGGCTGTCTCTGACTCTTCTGCTGTCTTTTGGGATCCTACTACTCATACTGGGTCACCTTTCTCAGCCTTAACACATGGGGAGGTGCTTAATCTTACTGCAACTTGATATACCATGTTTTGTTGATACTAATGGGAGACTTCCCCTTTCCTAAGTAGAAATAGAAAAGTGGTTTGGGTTGCTGGGAACAGAAGGGGTGTGGGGGGTGCTGAGAGGAGAGGAGGGAGGTGAAACTGTGGCCAGGATGTCAAACAAACAAACAAACAAACAAACAAACAAACAAACAAACACGCAAACAAACAAACATATTGAACCAGTTCTTTTCTTCACTTTGATGATGTTTGTGAAAACTGCTTCTGGATTAGCTCCAGACAAGAAAGGGTTGCTGCATCAAAAACATCTTCCAGGTATGTGCTTGCTGGGCACAGGATAAACCCAGCCTGCAGAGAGAGCAAGGACAGCCTGGGCTGTGCCAACCAGTGTGAGTCCATCCCCTCTGGAGAGGAGGCCCTAGGGCCTGAATGCTGTCCCCCACTTGCTACATCTGGGATCTCCTTAGGCAAGATGAGGAAGTCAAGGAAGTTTGTTTTGGGCTGGCTCCCACCTCCCTTTCCTGCCTGATTTCCTCTTCTCTCTAGCATTGAACCTTCCATGGGCCATAACATTTAGGAGCAGGAGGAGACAGATGAGCAGGAGGAGACAGGGAGTCCAGGAGGGATCAGCTCTGCAGACATATCCCCTAGTACACTTAAAAATCCATTGTATCCAGGCTAGGCTATGTTGTTAGTTTTTTCTCTTCTGTCCTGCATCATAGTCTACCTTCCACACTAATGCCAGAGATTTCCTGGAGGCCACACCACTTCTCTGTATGAAACTCTCTAGTGACAGTCACCATGAGATAAAGTTCAGACTTCTTGGTCCTCTACCTTTTCTACTTTATCCCTGTTTTCTGCAGTATGTTCCCTCCTAGTATGAAGTGCTAGATTCATGCTATTTTTCTGTCAAGAAGGCTCTCCTGTCCATCTGCCTGGGCTATTTCTAATCATGCCCTCAACTAGACTTTTCTGCTAGAATGAACCAACCTCCTCACTATCTTGTCTCCTTTGGTGAGTCATCTGCCTCTGTGACCCCACAGTGCCTTGCTGGTGTTAACATGCCTCCCATGTTCCCATGTTCCCTATCATGGCCCACTACTATTTACTAGTCATCTGCAAGCTTTGGGATCCTAGCATTATAGCCTTCATTGTCTAGCACTTATCCAATTTTATTATGATTAGATGATTTGAATCCTACTAGTTTTGATGGTCAGTTCCTATTTTCAGGACAGGAATCAGCATTAGTTTATCTCTGAATTTTAATGCATTTAGCACAGATATTAATACTTGTGGGATGTTCCAGTTTGCATTTGTTGAATGAGTCAGTTTGCTTACTCAAAGATGTCCCTTGGGAAATATTTATTCAAGGAAGAATCTCCTTAGTGTGTGGGTATTCTTGGTTCAGGACCTCTGAGTGACCTTCAGCAAATAAGTATTTCAACAAGAGCATATTGGATGCAGGTGCTGCTTGTTCCAACTCAGACACAACAGAACCGTTCTCTGTTGTGTTACACAGAATGCCAGTTAGATGTGAATTTATTATCAGCAATGATTTTTTTTTAGTGTAAATATGTCTCAATATTGCACAACACATAAGTGTGTCTCAGCTGTGTCTGAGATGACCTTTAACTGGTGTTTTGTATTTATTTGCTAAATTTTGCTCTCAAGACTCTGAGTGAGTCCTTCTGTGTTCACATTCCTGCTTTGTCCCTCCAAGATCCCAGGATTAGCATGTGTAACCACACATGAGTCAGATACAGGAAAATTCAATTGGCTACCCCTGTAACTTCTGAGAAAAAGAGGTCACAGAAGTTCCTAATGTACTAGATATCTGACTTTGGTCAGACGACCCTGTTACCCTTACCATTTTTGTCTTGTAAGAAGTATGAGATTTTTATAAAAGTGACCATCCACAGGCTGGATAGGAGGAAGACTAGTAGCTTCTGTGGAGGCCACATGGCAGAGATGCCTATTTATGCCTATTAGGTAGTCCCTAACCAAGTCAGAGAGGCCCCTCTGAAATCAAGAGACAAAAGAAATTCAGAGATGTGAAAGCAGTAATAGGATGAAAGGGGGAAGCAGAGAGCTAGGCAGACATGGTGTGCCTCTACTGAACTGTGTGCCCCTGGCCCACTACAACCTGCCTTTGAGCCTTGATCTCCTCAAAGAGAAAAAGATGTAAATGGCTCCCAAGTTGCTGTTGGATCTCCTATTAAGATCTATCAGCCCCTGGGCCAGGAGTAAAACACTTCCCAGTCAACAATGACTATTCTCACACTACAGTGAGAATCACTGTGCTGTGCTCTTGAACGCCTCTTCACTAAGTGGGCCTGAGATGTAGCTCAGGAATTAAAAGCCCAGCATCCAGGGCAAGTGCTTAGCATTCCTGGTTTCTCCTGTGCTTATCTGCAAGTATGAGGGTCTTTGTGTTCCCAACAAGCCAGTGCTGCCATCAGGCAGACTAGGCAGCCGAATGCCAGGCGGCCCATGAGTCTGGAAGGGCTATGGCTGCTGTCTAAGGGGTCTACATTTTGTTTTCTATTATTTCTGCCTGTACTGCAGGTTGCACTTAGGCCTCAAGCATCTCAGAGATGCACTGTACCACTCAGCTACACTTGGGCTCTGTTTTTGAGACAGTATCTTACTGAGATCTGAGGCTCACCAGCTGAGCTACACTGGCTAACTAATGAGCCCCAGGGACCACCAGCCTCTTTATGACTTTTTAGACTAATAATAATAATAATAAACATTCTCAGAAGTTTTATGTCTCATTAGCTAGAATCACATCACATTTCTTTGAATGACGCATCAACCAGTTGTCACAGGGAATGGATCATTCCGATTGGCTTTCACTGATTGTGATTCATCTCTTGTTGCTTTGGCTTCCTTGAAAGAGTCACAAGGAGGGGTGCCATGGATTGAGCAAGGGTAGAGGGAGTTATGTCTGGTGAGTGGTCAGTCAACAGTCAGCAGTATGTTGTGGGTGTATCTAAGTTTGAACTCAATGGGTTCATATATGAACTGGTTTTATATTACTCAAGTCATGGCTTTAAAATTGCTCCTTAGAACCTCCATTTCTGGTTTCTCAGTAATATTGTAGGAATATACTACAGTTAGGTTTTGTTTAAACTTAAATCTCATACCCAATTCAGCACTCTTTTGCCATTTCCTATCTCTTCCTCTGGTCCTCTGCTTCTCCTGGTGTGTTTAGGTCAGGAGGAGGGACTAGATAAACAGAAAGATATAAACATCCTTTACCCCATTATTCCTGTAATCTTCTCTGGTCAAGACTCAATGAGCTTATTCTGCATGTGGGAAGAGCACAAGTGACTGGCTCTGGGGGTGGTGGTGGTGGTGCATTTGGATTGAATCCCTGGAGGGCCCTGGACTGTCAGATGCACCTTCCTTCCTTCCTTCCTTCCTTCCTTCCTTCCTTCCTTCCTTCCTTCCTTCCTCCCTTCTTTCCTTCCTTCCTTCCTTCTCTTTCTTTCTTTAATAATTTATTTATTCTTTAAAATTTGATTTTACATTCCAACCACAGTTTTTCTTCCCACCCCTCCTACCACCCCCTCTTATCTTCCCCCAGCCTACCCCCCACCCTGTCCACTCCATTCCTCCTCATTGGTAAGGGCTTCTATGAGAAGTCAGCAAAGTCTGACACAATAGGTCGGGGCAGGGCCAAGCCGCTCTCCCATGCATTAAGGTCGAGCACGACATCCCACTATAGGGAATGGCTTGAACAAGCTAGCTCATATGCCAGGTTTGCATCGTGGTCATACTGCCAGGGCCCCTCAGCCAGTCCAAGCTTCATAACTGTCTCCAACATATGGTGGGCCTAGTTTGGTCCCTTGGAATATTCACAGCTGTCAGTCTAGAGTTCATGAGTTTCCACAAGCTTGGTGCAGCTGTCTCTGTAGATTTCTCCATCATGATCTTGACCTTCCTTGCTCATATATTCCCTCCTCCCTCTCTTCCACTGGATTCCTGGAGCTTAGCCTGGTTCTTGGTTGTGGATCCCCAGATGCAGTTTTGTTATCTACCTTCATCAACCACCGTTCTGAGCAGTCAGTATCTTTTCACGTGTGGGGTTCTTTTGCTAAGAATGGTGGGATATGACAAGATGCCGGCTGAAGCTTCAGGACACCTGGCTCACTGGAAACCATCACCTCTTTCCACTCCGATTGGGACAGAGGGCTGCACCTACTCTGTCCTGCTGCGTATCTTCCCAGTGACGGTTCTACTTCTGTTAAGTCAGCACAGGGGGCAGATTAGCAAGTCTGCTACTGTGGAAGCAGGTGCTGAACTTGAAATGACACTTTAGTTCTCCCCCTGTCAGGCATCAAGCCCCTGCCGCATGGCTAGAGGGTAAAGAGAAGGCATGACAATCCACGATGCTGACAAATCTTTCTACTTCTCTGTGTTTAATTCCAGCTGAGGAGCGGGATGATAGCGACAGGCCCCATCCCAGCACCTGAGAATCACTCTTCAGGAATTCTTCAAGGGATCCCTTGCTAGCTGTCTTTACATGATAGACCGCTCAACATCTAACATTTTTTTTTTAGCCCATTGCAAAGCTATAGTCTTTGCAATCAGACAATAGGGATTTTAATTCAGCATCTTATTTCAGGTGTCTGCTATGGTGGATCTTTGCCTCTCCATCATTTAGGAACAATTTTTTTTATACATATGCACTTGAGATTATTTTTTGCACTGTGCAAAGTACATAGTTTCCTTTTTTAAAAAAGAAGATGCTTCTAAGTTCCTCACTCATTTGTTGTACATAATTATGCATCCAGATTGCAAGTCTAAATGTAAATTCTTTATGGCTCATGTTTCAAAGATACTAAGGAGCTAGGAGATGGCTAAGCAAGTAAAAGTGATTGCTGTGCTAGCCTGATGACCTAAATCAATTTCTGAAACCCATGTAAAAACCCAATGTGGGAGGCTTACAGGCCAATTAACTCAGAGCATGCCGCTCAGTGGTGGAAACGAGAGGCCTTGACTCAGTAAGGTGGCAGGAGAGAAACGAGTACCGAAAATCTTGTCCTTTGACTTCCATACGAGTGCTCTCTCTCTTCCTTCTTTTCCTCATGCATTTACACACCAAATAAGTAAATCAAAAGATATCACCCATAGTAAAACCATTCTAATATACGTTAGTGGAGAAAGGAGAGTGTAACTATAGTGACAAGTCCCATGTAAAAAGGCGTTACGGAGCCAATGAAGGAGCACAAGGCGTGACCCATTGGTTGGCTAGTTGTATGGCTCTTGGCTCAATGTGGCGAGAACACATAGTATTTTTGTTATTATTTTCTCTTACCCCTTTGTCCTTGCATTTCACATGGTAGTTTCTGGTCTTCCAGCTACAAGAGCTGCAGTCTACTTACACCAGTATTCTTTCCTAATTCTCTTTCTGCGCCTTCACACTGTCTCAGTTCCCAGCATCTATTCTTCACTTGGTAACCATATATAAATATATAGTCTAACATTGGTCTTGCAGCAAAATGGATTCAGCAGCCACAAAAAATCCTTTCACCTCCTGATATTGAGAGGTATCAATGACCAATGATTTTTTTTTTGTAGTGTTTGTGTGTGTGTGTGTGTGTTTGTGTGTTTCCCTTCTTTTGGTTTTGCTGGTGTGAGATTTTATACTCATAATATTTAACTTTGACTTTTTCATGGAATATTATTTTCTTGGTTTTATTATAGGATATCTTATTTTCTCCATCTATGGTGAATGAAATTTTTGCTGGGTATCGTAGCCTGGGCTGGCATCTGTGGTCTGTTAGAATCGGTAGCACATCTGTCCAGGTCCTTCTGTCTTTTAGAGCCTCCATTGAGAAGTCAGGGGCAATTATAATAGATCTGCCTTTATATATTACTTGCTTTTTTCCTCTTGCAGCTTTTAATATTTTTTCTTTGTGCATTTGTTTCTGTACATTTTGTGTTTAGCTTATTATGTGGCAAGGGACTTTCTGCTTTTTGTACTTTTAAAGACATCTCTTTAGGTTAGGTAAATTTTCTTCTGTGATTTTGTTGAAAATATTTTCTGGGCCTTTGAGCTGGGATTTCCCCCTTCTATCCATATTATTCTTATGTTTGGTCTTTTCACAGTGTGCCAGATTTCCTGGATGTTTTATGACAGGAATTTTTTTAGATTTAATATTTTTCGTTGACTTATGTATCCATTTCTTCTATTGTATCTTCTGTGCTCAGGATTCTATTTTCAATGTCTTGTAGTCTTTTGGTGAAGCTTGCCTCTGTAGTTCCTACTTAAATTCCTAATTTTTTCCTTCCAGAATTCCCTGTTTGTTTTTTTCCCTTCTCTTTCTATTTTCAGGTCTTGAATGGTTTTATTTTTTTCCTTCAACTGTTTGTCTTTTCTTGGCTTTCTTCAAGGAATTTATTCATTTCCCCCTAATTCTTTGTACTTTTCTAGATTTCCTTAAGTGATTTATTAATTTCATCCAGTTATTTGTGTTTTCCCGGACTTCTTTAAGGGATTTCTTTATTTTCTCTTTAAGGACTTCTAGCATCTTTAGATTGTTGGTTTAAGGTCTTTTTCTTGTGCTTTAGCTATGTTAGAGTATTTGGGGACTGCTGAGGTAGGATAGCTAGGCTCTAGTGGAGACAGACATACTACCCTAGCTGTTTCTGTGTTTTTACACTGGTGTCTTTGCATCTGGGTTTAAGATGTTGATTTCTGGGTCTGTCTTGGGTGGGTGTTTTGTTTCTTAGTTTCTGATTCCTTTCTGGGCTTTCAGAAAGGCCAGAAACACACTGTGTACTGTGTGTTTTACTGGCTGGCTCAGCCGGTATGTTCACAGGTAATGTCTGCTGGTGTTGGAGGCTAGGATACAGTGATGAGTGGGGGAGGTGGTGGGTGTGTGTAATTTAAGAGGGGCTAGTCTGTGATGGGCAGGGGAGTGGCGTAGAGGGAGACTGCTGCAGCTGGTGTTTTGTTGCAGTACAATGGGTGAGACTGAAGGATCTGGGAGAACAGAGAGAGGGAGGAGAAGGTGTGTCCTGTGGTTAAGCAGAGGGTGCCTGCTGGATTTGGGGACTGGGATATGTCAATTAGTAGGGGGAGAGATGTTAGGAGGGGATGGTTTCTGGGGTCCACAGGAGATGTGGGCAGTGGAGAAAGGAGATTGCAGCAGGTGTTTGGTTGCAGTGCAAGGGATGAGAGCAAGGGATGAGACTAAGGAATGAGTCTGGGAGAAGAGAGGGAGGGAGGGAGGGAGGGAGGGAGGGAGGGAGGGAGGGAGAGAGAGAGAGAGAGAGAGAGAGAGAGAGAGAGAGAGAGAGAGAGAGAGAGAGAGAGAGGAAGGCCTGTGGGTGCCTACCTAGAAGCTTTCTCTTTTGAAGGGAGTGGCTGTGGAGCATGTAGATGACTATAGAGACAGCACAGGAGTGTAGCTTGGAGAAGTGCTGGTGATGCCCCTGTAGTGTTGTCTACATGAGTCTCTCTCAAAGCAGACAACTGGCTCACCATTTGTTAACTAACAGGCACTAGGCACACTGACTGAATTTCACACATGCCTATGGTGGAAGTGATGGGAGGTGGGCACAATGGGCTGCATCATTCAGTGTTCACCTATGTTTCTTGACAGCCTGTTATGGTTCAGGACTGTTCTAAGCACTGTAGGCTCAATGGTAAAAGAACAGACTGATACTTCTATCTCCATTTTTATGCTTCCTAGTAAAGAAAGAAAATGAGTAAGTTGTGCATAACCAGGGAAAAAATGCTAAGGACAAAAATAAAGCAAGAAAATGTCGGGGAAAGTTGACATTTTGGAAAGGCTGACCGAGAAAACTCTGACTAAAAGGTGACATGTGAGTCAGGATCTGTGGGATGTGCAGGAGTGAGCCAGCACACTACCTGGGAGAAGTGTTCTAGGAAGAAGGAAGAACAGGTCCTGGGACAGGAACACGAATAACATGCCCGAGGACCAGCGAAGAAGACGGTACAGATGGAGCAGAGTTAAAGAGGCCACCACTGAACAGGAGCAAGGGAGGGGATGGCGTCTTGGCCCTGGAGTGCTTTGTAGGTCACTGGAAGGACAGCTTTTCCCCTGAGTTAAGTGGAATGCCTTGTGGAGGGCATGAGAAAGGGACCATGACAAATACATTCAGGAAGTAAAAGGAGCTAGGTCATGGTTCAACTTGAATGGTAGTGCTATTGTGTATCTTCCTACCTTAAGCCTATAAGGTTTTAATGCACAAGGGGCCCGAGAACTTCTAACTTGCCTTCTTTACTTATTTTATTAACTATAAGCCTTCTTACTACCATTCTTATGAGCCCTCTCTCATAGCCCAGGCATTTACTCTTAGAAATGTTCTTTATTCTATAGTTTTAGGCGCCCTCCATACCATACCTTCATCTTGGAAAGCCACAAAACTTTTCCTCCTATAGTTTGCCTTCTTTTTACTTTCCAACTTTTGTGCTCATCTTACTCACTCTTTCCTTCTGTGTTCAGACAGGAGTGATCAGAGGGAGGAACAGGCCACAGCCCCCTGGGTAGAAGTAGCCCCTTTGGTTTCATGGAAATTATCTTCTACAAAGGAGAAAACATCCTACACTGTAAAGTGGAATGGCACCATCCAGAAGATCTTCAACCCAACACTTCAGCCAAGTACCAAACAGTTGCAGGTGAGGATGTCCTTTGGTTGGCATTGGCAACCATGTCCTCCTACTCCTTCCCTGGTCCCAGGATAGACCATTAAGATGATGTAGGGTGGGGTGAGGGGACTGCAGTCTTTGTTGATGTGGATGGGTATCTGTCTCCTGAGGTTAAATTGTTCATCCTCTTGCCTCAGAGCAGGTCCTATGCCAGGTGGATCAATTGGAGGGTTGGGAGAACTTTGCAAGAGTGACTGGAACCCATTCCAGGAAATCTTGGAACAGACTGCAGCCATCTCAGAAGTTTGGAAAGTGCCCTTTCCAGGCAGTTCTGAGCCTCTTTCAGGCAGCTCAGATGGTCTGAGAATGTCTTTCGGCAGTTGTTACTGCTTATATATGCTCAGGGAAGAAGAGACCTAGAATATCTAGTCAGTTTCAGGGGCTTTCTGAAGTCTGTGAGTTATTTTCTTCCTGAATTTATGGAACTTTTCTGCAGGATGGGGTAATTTTTTAAACCTCTCTTTAGAACAGCATGGATCTTAATAATGAACTTTCTTCTAAAATACATGGTTTTATCAGGAGGTAATTGCTACATGGCATCCTTAAACAGGTGTGTGAGCCTAGAGAGGCCTTGTAACTAGGGCTATAGTCTTGCCATTAATTTACACTTACTCTCTGACTCCCAAGAAGTTGCTTATTTAATTTTAGTCTTAATTTCTCTCTGTTTGGAGTATAGGATATCCATCTCCTCAAACACCTTCCAAGGCAGTTGTGAAACAAGGACACATACAACACAGGCACCACTTGATTATTCTGCTGCTCACTGGACTGCTGTGGATTATACTCATTGTTAACAACAACAACAACAACAACAACAACAACAACAACAACAACAACAATAAAAACCTGATTGGCCAATAGCAGGGCAAGAACAGTTTGGGCAAGATAGCCTGATGCAGAGAGAGTGATGGGAGAAAGAAGGTCAGAGTCAGGGAGCCACAGGAGACACCAACCAAATGCCAAGGAAGTAGAAAGTGTAGAAAATAAGGTAACAATCCATAGGCCACATGCAAAGCATAGGTAAGAAATAAAGGTTAACTTAAGTGTAAGAGTCAGCTAGCCAATAACAAGCCTGTGCTATCGGCTGAGAGTGTGTAATTAATATTAAGCTTCTGAGTGATTATTTGAGAGATTCCAACATGACAAGCTCTGGGACCATCAAAGAAAAAAGTATTCAATTGCTCATAAGTTTGGAACTTTTGAGTCAGATTTGTTTCAGAAGGATATATCTTTCTAACTGTAGAAAGTATTATGAAGATTGTGTTGTTTATTAGAAGGCTATCTCATTAGAAGGCCAACCACATTTCAATGGCAGAACTGACTATTCATATAAAATGAGCTAAAAAAGGGTTATAAATTCTACATGTCACTTTACAGCAAACTTTAAAATATTAAAAACAAAACAAGTGAGTTAAGTAATGGTCAGGCTTTTCTACCAAATGATTTATGAAAGGGATTTTGATGTTTAGCATTTTCTGGGCCAGAAATATGTGTTGGCTTTTGGACCTGTGAAATTAGGTAGTTTTGGAAGAACGGAGGAAACTTGCTGTCAAGTCCAAAGACCTATGGATGAACTTCTGTGTTACTGTTTATGATAAACTGAGTGATTTTGGGAGTGATTGCTCATATCTCTTAGTTCCTGGCTATAACACATGTGAGTGATAATTCAGAACTATTATGACATTGAAGGAGCCAACACACAAACATACTCCTAAGTTCTCTCAAGCTGATTGAGTTCTTCACTTGAGAGGAAGAAGGCTTTCATTTGTTTGGCACTTACTTTTTGGCCAACACTGGAGGTAGAGAGTGCATGTGGCATGCCCTTACCCTTAAGGAAGCTCGAGGTTATTATGAGGTTAAAGTTGTGTTATGTGATTTGAGAGTTGAGATTGCTTAGGTCTCAACAATGAGGGTTCAATACACTTAATAAATGCATGGATAGGATTTCGTAGTTACTATCTCAGAGCTTGGGCCTGGGAGTTAAAATGTGATGGTAGATTTCTCCACAGTTGGAAAGGCAAACAGACAGAGAATTGTGAGTGTATGTGTTGTGTGTGTGTGTGTGTGTGTGTGTGTGTGTGTGTGTGTGTGTGTACTTACAAAGGAAAAACCCTGCCTCCAGATCCCAAGCAGTCTCCATAGCATATTCAACAAGTCAGCAGGAGCTAAATCTAATATTTGGGAGGCTGAGATAAGAGGATTGGGAGTTCCAGGCCAGCCTGGGTTACATATTGAACCCTCCAACTTCCTTATTTTTGGCAACAGAAATAAAGTTGACATCTATACAAGGCTTTTCTAAGAGGGAATTAAAACTCTGACATCACCCATGGAACTGTCACACAACAGATTCCTTCTAAATGTCACTGAATGGCCCCTTTCCTCTCCTAATCCTACTAGGAATAAATGTGAGACATTCACATAACTGAGGATGAATTTGGAATTCAGGACACTTATTTTATATAACATTTTCATTACTTTATATCAAAACCCAGAAAGAATGTTATCCTTGCCTTAGAGTTTCTATTGCTGTGAAGAGACATCATTGTTACCGCAGGTTTCCCCGCCGGCCTCCCGGTCCTGCCACCACAGCCGTGCCAGCCCCAAATAATACTCAGAGACTCTGTATTTGATACAATCCTGTTGGCCAATTACCATTACTGTTTATGGGCTAGCTCTGTCTTAATTATTAACCCATTTCTACTTATCTAAGTATTTCCACGTGGTCGTCTTATCGGGGAGCCGCGCGGCAGGCTTCCCGGGCTACATCTTGACTCCTACTACTTCCTCTCTCCTCCTCCTGGTCTCCTAGCCCCACCTATCTAGTTTTCGATTGGCCACAGTGCTTTATTAACCAGTATGAGAAACATATATACAGAATAACATCTCCCATCACATCATGGCCACAGCAACTCTTCTAAAGGAAAACATTTAATTGAGGCTGGCTTATGGTTCTAGAGGTTTCTTGGTGGGAAACATGGTGGCATGCAGGCAGGCATGGTGCTGGAGAAGGAGCTGAGAGTTCTATACCCACATTGGCAGGCATCAGGAAGGGCCAATGAGTCACACTAGGCCTGTCTTGAGCATCTGAAACCTCAAAGCCCACCCCCTAGTGACACACCTCCAACAAAGCCACACCTACTCCAACAACACCACACCTCCTAATAGTATCACTCTCTGGACCTATGGGGGGGGCATTTTCTTCCAAATCACCAAAATCCAAAATTATAGGATTTGGGGTGTATTGTGGCTTGAACATGAAGAGTCCTGCATAGGCTCATATGTTTGAACACTTGATCTCCAGCTGGTGGTGCTATTTGGGCGGTTACAGAGCTATAAGAACCTATTCAGAGGAAGCATGTTGCACTAGAAAGGCTTTGAGGTTTTATAGTCTGGACACACTTTCTGTATCCTCCGTGCTTCCTAAACACCAGACTAGCCTTAAGTGCCTGTGCTTCCATGGCTATGCTTTCCCCATCAGGATGGACTGTAGCCCAAATAAACCCTCCCTCCCTTAAACTGTCTCCACCCATAGTATATTCTGTCACAGATATGGGAAAGTAACCAATATAGAGTAGAATTGGATATGAATATTAAAGAAAAGAGACACAGGATGTGGATCAGGTGAGGGACCAGCTTGTGTCATGTTTTGTAGTCTAAGCATGGGTGAGTTCTATGATGCTCCTTTCTGTCATAATTGAGTGGAAACTTACTCCCAGTTGAAACATTTCATCCTGGGGGATGCCATTAAGACTTCTGAAATTCCAGGGGGCAGGAATAGTATCATCCAAAACATATGATGCTTGTTGCCCAGACATAGTACCTACAATTAATGACGAGAGCACCCTTTAAGACTTTGATTTTGGGAAATGTATTGAACACCATTGGGTCCCAGATATCAAAGGATACATGACATGCAGCACCAGAAAGTGTTTTTATAGTCCTTAAGAAGGATTCTCTTTACATTATTGGTCTCCCAAGGCAAAGTAGTGATCTCCACAGAGTCCAAAGGGACCTTTGGTCTTTTTCTCCTTCTTCCTGTGGGCTAAATAGGAGGCATTCTCATGACCTCTATGTGGTTCAGACAGGGAGTTGGAGTCAACAACCAGGGTTAGAGGATTGCAAATCTCACACCCACAGGAGTCAATCAGGTAACATAAATTAGCTCTGCAGCCCAGGTTTAGGTCAATCAACAGCACAGGTGCAATGGTGAGTGGAAAATAGTCTCCTATCTTCCAGAGATCAGGAAGAGGTGGCAGAGCTGGAGCATGGGTGGTAGCCTGTGCCTGGATAGTACTCAGCTTCACCTCCTCTGCTTGCTGCTGCCAGATGCTCTCGCTTTCCAATAGAAGTCAGTATCTGAGTTTTTATGTGAAGTCTTCTCACTTTTTTCTTTTTTGTACATTGTATGTAATATTTTACTGTTCAATATTAAAATGTTGTTTGAATCTGACAGAATCATAGTTATCATGCACATGAGGTTTTGAAATATGTATAAACCATGGAATTGCTAAATGCAGCTAATTACAGATGCTTTACCTACTTTACATTTCAGAACAACTTCAGACATATAAGGAATAGTTAAGAGAATTTCCACATGCTCTTCCTTGATCTAAAAAAAGAGCAGAGTTTCCAGTCACTGATGTTGAGTCACATTTGCTTTGTCATTCTCTGCTTTTGTCTTTTCCTGAACCCTTTGGGAATTAGAGTTGTGTTTTTAACAGACATGGCAGAAGACTTCTTAAGAAATGGCTCTCTGTGGTATTCATGAAGGTAAGCCCGAGTTACTATGTTTTTGGAACAAAGATTTTGTTGCAGCAACAATACCTCCTCCTCTTCCCTCTTTATTTTGGATTTTGGGATTTCATATAGCACTTTATACATGCTAAGCATTTACAAATGTTTTACCATTGAACTGTATCCCAGCCCTGTTTTTACTTTTTATTTTGAGATTAAGCTTCTGGTTTCGAATTAGGCTGTATGTGACTAGGATTTGAACGTGTGACCCTCCGGCATCAGTCTACACATTAGAGGCTCAGACCAAGGATCGTTCTATTAGTGAAAGTCATGGACCTTTAGAAATTAGGGTTGAGTGGAATGTTCTTAGGGTTGTCAGTAGTATGCCTTCATGGGGGATTATGGAATGCAGCCCCCTTAGCCCAGCCTCCCTGTTCATGCAGTAAGCACTCCCCTCATGTTGTGTCTTCACCAGTGCCATCTGGCACCTCTATCAGACACCCGAAGTAATAGGTCCACACCGTGTGCAACTGTAAGACAGAGTGACCCTTTGTCTTTATTTTAGATACCCAGGCATTTTGTTAAAGTAATTTAGTGCTGAGTAACATTTTCTTTCTGTGTTTGGAAAGCTGATGAAGATGACAGAATGATTTTGAAGGAGGACATTGAAGATGCCTGAGCCATTACTGTATTCAATCCCCGAATGACTCTGTGGAGAAGACCGTGCTGTGACTGACAAGTGAGGTGGTATTTGAGCCATTTTGTCCTGCAGGAGTTCAGCTTTCTTTACCTAACACATCCCTGATGCCTGGGACACAGGCTCTCCCAAGAGCTATTCTCCGTGCTCTAGTCTGGAAATTGCTTGAGCATCAGTCTAGAGCAAGTACCCTGGTGGGGAGAGAGAAGCCACTCTTTTTTGAACTTGAACCTTCTGCACGAGAGTCCCATGGCTCTTCATTTTATCCAGACTTTAAGGGAATAGAAGAAACATATCTTATCCTTCTCCCATATCTTGGAAAATAGCTCCTACTCTTTGTGGTGTTTTGATAGAGAATCTCTCTAAGACTGGCCCTGAACTCCTGATCCTCTTGTGTTAACCTCCAGAGTGCTTAGATTAAAGGTTTGTATGTCCCACCTTGCCTGGGCCACAAGCCCCTTGTTTGAGCAATGCATTTTCCCTAAAGCTTATGACTGAGAGGATTTCATTATTACCCTTCACAAGGCAAGGGATGAAGGATGATGATAGGGACAACTGAGCTGAGCTTGTCTTCCTAGTGCTAAATAGATTTTAAGGTTGAGGGCACAGTGTTACAGGGCTCCAGATATAAGAGCTTTTTCATGGACTAAGGGGAATTAGAGGCCTAGGATTTCCAGCTGAAGGTCTTTAGAGCTGATTCCAGGGCAGTGGGGAAAGCCCTGTTCAATACTCTGATGCTTTCTATCCTCCCTCCTTGAGAAACTCACAGACATGCTTCAAATTTGTTGGCTTACACCATGGCATTACACAGGGAGTGTAGGTAATATGTGAATAAGCTGAGGAACTGAGGTCTAGTCACCGAAGACGTGGCAAAGGGTAGCATGAATGAGCAAAATAGTCCTGTATGGGAAAACCCCATCTGACTCTGAGGCTCAGTGGGAAGTATTAGATACCTACCTAAGTCTTGCAGGAAGCTTCTCCCTCCCTCTCCTTGGACTCCCGGTCAGTCTTCCTATCCCACCCTCCTCAAGAAACACACATATACTCTTCAAGTTTGATATTTTCTATTTAATAAAGTTTCATTTTTCTTTTGAATTTTAATTTCAAGTTTACTTTTTAATTTTAATGTTTTATGCTGTAACCATAAAGTCTGCTTCTCTTGAACATTATTACTCAGCTGTTCCTTCCATGTTTTGCATCTTCTTAGTTTTCTTGGAAGCGCCATGAATATCTTCTAGAACAGCCATAAGGAAAAAAGGGGTGGGGGAATGTAGAGGAAAAAGGAAATAATAAAAGGTTAGAGGCAGGAAGATGAGGAAGGAGAGGAGGAAGGTGACATGAAGAAACTTCAAAGGCCCCAGGCACCAGCTTCACTCTTTCCCTTCCTCTCCTAGATCCATCTTCTGCCTTCCAAACAAACTTATGTCCTGCAGGGTTACCCAGAAACTAAGATATGGTGCTAGGTTCAGTATAGCCTGAAGGATACAACTTCTCCCTGGGGGAAGGGATAGTAACAGGCAGCTTGCCCAGTAGAAAGGCCTGGATTGAGCCAGGGAGAACCAGAATCAGACAGTGATAGTAGTTTGAATGTTAATTGGGAAATTAGAGACATTTGAAACCGAAGTGAGGATGCTGTCAGTGGTAGAGTTATGGCCTTTGAAGGTCTCATGGTAGGGGCGGTGATGGAGGCTGGATCTGAGGGAGGAGTGGAAATGCTCATACTGGGCACTGTATGACTCATCTGGGGACACACTCACCTTTAGCTTTGGAGAGTAATGACTCTGCCATTTTCTTCATAGATTTTTTTCTTTCACGTGAGCCTTTTCTGCTATGGATTCAAGTTCAAGGCTGAAAAGTTCACACCAGCAAAAAGTAGCTTCTTTTGTACTCATGATCGCTACCTCCCACCCCAGTCCAGGGCACCACAGGCAACCCTTTATTGAGAGAGCCAATGTCTCCCTCTCACAGGGGAAGGCTGAAAAAAGGTCACACACAGAAAAACCTATTGGACACCCACAAAATCTCTGGGGGGGGGTGGTTGTGTACAACTGTGTCAGTTTCCTCTGGAGGCTTACTTGTGTCCCTAGGATTGTGCCTGAGAATGAGGCTGCCCCAGAAGTTAAAGCCTGGCACCCACAGAGACATACCCATACAGCTGCTACTTTGCTTCCTCTGTTGATTTTTTTCCCTCATCAACAGATTCAGGGGCTGCTGCATTTCCCATTTTGGCAGGTGTCTTATGGGGTTCTACAAGAGGTAAGAGGGTGAAAGAAGAAATAGCTGCTCAACCTGACCCCAGAAGACACGACTTGCTTATCTCCTCAAGGTCTGCCTTTGGGACTTACTCCCCTTGCGATGGTTCTCATCTTCTGCTTCCTTGGGGACTTTCTGCTCATCTTTGGGGCCTTCCCCTAGAGTGAATTAGAATTCAGGGACATCTGTCATGTTGGCAGAAAAGATCACACCTCTTTAAAGAGACTCCTCCAGTTTTCATCTCTTATTCTGGCTTCCCTATGCCCCAGGACCTTTGCCTGCAATCTCTCATTTATTTTTATTTCTCCTTTCACGTGATTCATTCACCCTCAGCCCTGGGAGCTAGTGTAGCGGGGAGGAAGACTCACCTTACCCTTCTTCTAGGGCAGAGGCAGTCTTTGCATCATCTACAAAGGAGGGAAGTAGGACCGAGTCAAATAGACAGCCCTATGCCATTAACTGCTCAGAGTTCCCTGAACTCAGCATTCGCCCTGGAGAAATGGGAGTGCAATCTCTGCTATACTATGGTCTACTAGAAATGCTTTTAGACCTTTAATCTGAATCCCTATCTCTGTTATTTTCTCTGTAGCCTCAGCCACTCATAATGTCCATACAAAAACAAAATCATTGTCTCATTCTCTTTGATATGCTCTGGGGTATGCAAGTCTCAAACGAAAAGGGAAGAGATGATATATTGTGGTGAGGGGGGCAAGACTGTCTCTTCTCAGTGGATATGTGGACTCCAGCCCTTCATATCTTTGTTCATCGAGCAAATACAGCGCATAGAATGCATCTGTCAGCATTTCAGAAGCTGAGAACAGAACTGTAATCTGTGAGAGAAGCTGATAGTCCATGGGACAGTTGGAGAAATAAATATGACATTAGTGATAGTGCTAGTAAGGGGAAATTCAGGAGGCTATCTAATACAGCAAAACAAAAACGAAGGACAACTATTCTGTGGCGTCAGTAAGGCTACCCCGAGGAGACACATTCACATAGAGAGGCAATGCAGTCATAGAGAGGAGAGGCAAAGGACACATGCTTGAAAATTGGGTGGAAGGATGGTTGGCTCTGCCTGGGTGAAAGGACAGGGGAGGGACAGGGAGAAGGATGCATTAAAGTCTTAGCGGTGGAAATGGCTCAGTTTATTGAGGAGAGAAAGATGCCAGAGTGACAAGCAGAGTAGGCAGATGCATTGAGGGGATGCAACTGCAGCATTACTGAGGGCTGAGCGTGGGGGTTCTTTTTGGAAGCACGAGAGGGTGGCAAAACATATTTAGGAGCATTGCCTCTGCTGAGGAATGGACAAGGGGATCAAGTTTCCCAGGGTCTATAAAGCTGAATGCAGGACAAGGGTCAATAAGGCTGAGTGCTGGGCAAGGGTCATACTCACGGGCCCAGGCCAGTGGTCCAGCCAGAGCTGCCAGAAAGAGAAGAATAGGGAGTCTCATGCTTCTGTCCATTCAGGAGTGTTTACTCAGTGCTGGAGAGTCCTCAGAGATCCTCTTGTCTAGGTGTCTCTACTGCCTGTCTGGACTTCATTTAATCATGACAGAGACCAATGAGAACTAGCCTTCCAGTGTGTGTTCCCTCCTCCTCCACATCTCCCACCTCAGAATCATCTACTAAGTCAATAGGAACCAGCTGGGCCTGGTCAGTGCTTGTTTTACCGCTAGGTAGGTCCTGGTCATGTGTTCTGGAACCATCCTGATTGGCATCCGTTGTTTGCCCTTCCCTTTGCTATCCTGCTTATCACCCAAAGCTTCCATGTCTGATGGAAGCTAGACCCCAAGATGTCTAGATGAGACTGTGAGGAGTTTCTGGGGAGGGCTGTGGCAGGGTTATCAGCCATCTCCCCTGGAGTGTGGAAGCTGGAGAGCCTCTCAGATTCAGTCTCCTCAGTGCAAGTGGGAGGGCTGGAGCTCCTCCAGAGTAGGTCAGGCCAGTGCCAAGGGGCAGCCCTCAGAGCCCTATGAATCCACTATACTGAGGACTAGAGATTCTATTTATTTATTTATTTATTTATTTATTTATTTATTTATTTATTTATTTGAAAAGAATCAGCCTCTGTAGGCCACGACTAAGGCATGATCAGTCCCAGGCAATGATTCTCAACCCCAGAAAATCCACCAGCCCTCAGAGCCCTATGAATCCACTATACTGAGGACTAGAGATTCTATTTATTTATTTATTTATTTATTTATTTATTTATTTATTTATTTATTTGAAAAGAATCAGCCTCTGTAGGCCACGACTAAGGCATGATCAGTCCCAGGCAATGATTCTCAACCCCAGAAAATCCACCTGGTGAGAGCAGGAAGTCAGCTCTCAGTTTGTTCTTCAGAATGGTGTACAGGTGCCCTATCAGTGGGAAAGGCAAAGGCTTGTACCTGCTTGAAATTATGTTTGCTTTGGATTGGCAGGAATGGTTTAGAGATGAAGTTTATGGCTTGATTTTGTGTTTACTAGCTTTGTGGTTTTGGGAGCGAGCGGCCAGTCAGTCACCTGCCCTGCTTCAATTGTTTTTATTTGACAGTGAGAAATAATTGTTGTTCTCTCCAAGGTTAAGATGAGGAATTATATGGTTAGTATGCTGTGATTTTCCTCTACCTATTTCAGGAGCTGAAGACAACATGGAACTTTGTTTTCTGACCATAAGAAAACCAGTTACTGTTTAGGACTCTCTCTAAGGAGCAGGCATTTTCCTGCTCCTTAGGGCTTTGGGGACAGCAGTCTGTGATTGTCTTTCTGGGGTGTTTTCTTTGTGCTGTCTCAGACATGAGTAGGTTATGGTCTTGCTTGGAGAGACACACAGTGGATCAGGTCACAGATGGAGAGAGAAACAACAGAGAGGCAGTAATGGTATCAGGAAAGAAATGTAAGCCCTGCATGGACCAAAACATTGGATATTTACTTCACTATTTGATTGAGGAGTGATTTGGGGCTTGTCACATAATCCCAGATCTCTATGTTAAGAGTGTTTAGAATAACACAGGATACAAGTGAAGTTTAAATAGGAAATTTGATAGAGATGCTTTGAGGCCCCTTTGCATTTACCCCACATCGCCACAGGAATTTGCTCTATCCAGCCTCCATTTCCCTGCTGTAGTTAATAGGAACCTGTCTTGGCTCCCCATCTTGTACCACATCGATGCCCTAGCTTCCATTTATGCTAAAGCTGTTAGAAAAATGTGGCTACTTTGTTTCATCATTGTTTTACTTTACATTCCCACCCCCTGTCTCCATATGTATCCTTGGAGGAACACTTGCCAAGGTAGAAAACAGTTCCTTTGAGGGTTCATGACACTGTTAACTTACTTTCATCCAATGAAATGCTAGACTTCTCTCGCTCTCTTTCTCCATTGCTTTCTTCCCTGCCACCCAGTATTTTCCAGTGTTCTATTTAGAGTCGTTTTCTTATTTCCCTTATACATGCTCCTGTGGGAGTCAAATTTATAAATCCTGACTGCTCATCAACTCAGACCCCTCTTCTGAGCATTAAAAACCAATAACTGATGGGCAACAAATCCTTCAGGTTGAAAATGCCTAGCTCAACATTTTTACCCAGCACTCCCTCCCCCCTTTACTATTTTTTTTTGTTTTTTTTTTTGTTTCAGTTAATAGCACTAACATTCAATCTGTAACCTAGACATCAATTTGACAATAAATAATTTTTCAGTATTCTTCCTGCCAGCCCCTCTGTTACACGAGTGTAGGGATTGGTCCCTCTTCATTATTCCCAGGGCCTCTGTTGCTGTAGCCTCTGTCTTTGCATCTTGTCATTTCTATTCTTTACTAAAATACCCCCACAGCTGATAGCTTCTATTTCTGTATACCTGCAGTGTAAGTGATTTACAGTGTGTAAACCCAGACAGAGCATGATTGCCTTTTGTGAGTTGAATCCTGTCTGCACTTTAAAAAAATTCTTCATTTATTTCATACATTTGGATATTTTCCCTGCCTGTTGTTGTGTGCTATGTGTGTGCAGTGTCTGCACTGGCAGAAGAGAGGGTATGGATTATATAAATCAGCTGGAAACCTGGAGTTCACCTTTAAACTTATTAAAACAAAATAAAACAAAACAGTATAACACCAACATCACCACCACCAACAACTAAGGAGGGTCTGGAGAGATGGTTGAGCAGTTAAGAGTGCTTGCAGCCTTTCCAGAGGACCTGAATTTGGTTCTGAGCACCCATATCAGGTGACTCAAAACTCCAGCCTCTGGGGATTCTACATCCTCTTCTGTCTACTGTAGGTACATGTACTCCCCCCCACAAATACAAATGAATTTTAAAGAGAAAAGAAACAACAAGCAGCAACTAATCAACCAGGATTCAGTATTTGTTTACATTTTTTTGTGAGATAAAACTTAATACAATATAAGGTACACATTATCTTGTCATTTTAGTGACCCTGTCTACTGATTCCAATTAATATTTATGTTACCAGCAATCTAGAAAATTCCCTAGTGCCCCTTCCCAAGCAACCCTTGCCCTGCCCCATAGAGGCAAACAGAGGTGTGTTAGAAAAGACCCATAGAAACAGCTAACTTGAGCAAATGGGAACTCACTGACTCCAGACTGACAACTGGGGAACGGGCATAAAACTGAACTAGGTAGGCCCTCTGAATGTGGGTGACAGTTGGGTGGCTTGGGTAGTTTGTGAGTCCACTAGCAGTGGGACTGGTATTTATCCCTAGTGCATGAACTGGCTTTTTGTAGTCTATGCCCTATGGAGGGATAACTTGCTCAGCCTAAATACAGTGGGAAGGGTCTTGGTCCTTCCTCAAATGATATGATAGACTTTGTTGATTCCCCATGGGAGGCCTCACCCTCTCTCAAGAGTGGATGGGGGTGGGGTGTGGGGAAGGTGGGGGGAGTGGGAGGATGGGAGGGAGAAGGAACTGGGATTAGTATGTAACATAAGATGGATTTAAAAGTAAAAAATAAGAAAAGATTTATTTCGTGTGTGTGTGTGTGTGTGTGTGTGTGTGTGTGTGTGTGTGTGTGTATGCCACATGTGTGTGAGTGACATGGTGGCCAGAACAGGGTGTTGGACTTCTAGAGTTGGAGTTATAGGGAACAGTGAGTTACCTGACTTGGGTGCTTATAACTGAACTCAGCTCCTTTGCAAGAACAGGAAGTGCTCTTAATCACTGAGGCACTTCTCCAGCCTCCACAGATGCTTTTCCAGTGTACTCTTTGCTGGAATATCTGTGGGGTTTGTCTTGTGGATTATAGCTGGAGAACCTTCTTCTCTGCTAGTGGCCTGGGCTGGAGAAACCTGAAGATTCGGGCCACAGAAGCGTCTCTGAATCAGAACAGAAAGCACATATTAAACAACAACAACAACAACAACAACAACAACAACAACAACAAAACATTTATTGTCATTATTAACCTCCCCTCTCTTTCTTTCTGTGTGCAGGTGTGTCAAGGTTAGGAGACAATTTTGTGGGGTCATTTTTCTCCTTCCACCTTTATATGGATTCCAGGGATCAAACTCAGGCCTCCAGGCTTGCATTGTGGGTGGCAAAGCCACGTTACCTATGGAAATATCTTATTGGCCCCTCTACACATATTTTTAAAAGTGTTGAGTGTTCAGGGTCGCCTGGTAAAGAGGTCTGAGAGTAGACTTTGACCCATCCATGTAGCTCAGCTGGGGGTCCCAAGACTAGTCCCAGAGGACTCGTGAGGATAGAGGGAGCATGTAGCTTGGGAGAGAATATTTGTGCTCATCAACAGATAGCTTCCACAAATGGAAAGAAATAGAAGATATCCTATGTGGATCTCTACCCTCCACATTCATGCATGGGCAAGCCCACTTGCAGACAAACACACGCATAAGCCATCACCCCACACACTCTTACACATACATATTACACATACATAATTAAGGAAATGCTACAATCCAGTTGTAGACAAATGTCATCACAGACGTGTGACCTTCCTGGTTTCTGGATAACTGGATCTAGTTCTAAAGGGCCAGATCAAGATCAGGCTCTTCCCCAATTTTCAGCCATTGTGAAACACTCACAGAACTCAGAACTTCAGGTGGTGAGGACAAGATGCACAGAGAACCAGTTTCTTCAGGATAATTTGGATAATTCATATGTGATCCTGAGGCTTTGTGGGGTTAGAGGCAAAGAGGAATTGCCAGAGACATTTGCTGGACCTGACCCAATTCCTGTTGGGATTCTAGGAACCCAGAGACCTGAAATGCTCCCAACTGGCTGCAAGCCCTGGCTTCCTGTTTTCTCTGACACTCCTATGTGGAATTCCAGCATCGTCTGAGATTTAATGACAGTGGAACAGGTTGTAGAGAGGTCATTTTATCCATAGCTACTAGACTGGGAGGATGAAGAAAGTGAATGAAGCAAAAAGTTCTTGGTTTCTTATTTGTTTGTTTTGTTTTTTGAGACATGTTTCTTTGTAGCTTTGGAGCCTGTTTTGGAACTCTCTGTAGACCAAGCTGACCTTGAACTCACAGAGATCCCTCTGCCTCTGCCCACTGAGTGCTGGGATCAAAGGCGTGTGCCACCAACACCTGGGTGATCAGAAGCATAACATTCTTGCTAGGTCTTGTTTACTTTGTGTCATACATTTGTAGTCTTGCATTCTCTGTGTGGGGACAGTGGACGAAATCTGATCACCAGGGAGTGCCAACATCTATAAATGCTCACGACCTTTACATAAATGATATAGAACCTAAAATATCATCCACATACTTTAATTCACCCATAGACTACCTATATGCTTAATGCAATGTGAATGGTGTATCAATAGTAGTTATGTAACATTTAGCAATAGATTAAAAAAAGTGTGTGTATTTGGTATAAGCACAATTTTGGGAGACTTTTAATCCCCTGTTAGATGAATTCTCAGATGCTAAACCTACAGATATAGAAGGCTGGCTATACTTTAAAAAATATTTATTTTGTATGTTGATGTGCCTGGATGAATGTATGTGCACCCAGCATGTGTAGGAGCTGCAGAGGCAGAAGAGGCTGTCAGATCTCCTGGAACTGGAGTTACATACAGGTGGTCATACGTATAGGTACTGGGAACTGGATTTGGCTTCTCTGGAAGAACAGCCAGCACTCTTAAATGCTGGACCACTGCTCAGTCTCTGCTGTACTGATCTTTAATATACAATAAGTAAACTTGTCCCCCTTCCCGCTGGAGAAACCCAGTTTCCATATCAACATCTGTCAGCTCGCAGAAGCTTCTGCTCGTGTAACCGTGAATCCCTGCTGATGAATGCTGTTTGATGTTGAATGTTTTTAGCATTCCCTGTGCTCAGGGCCCTCTGCAAACATGAAACAGCCCCCTTCTCTGAGTTTCTCTGAGCAATGGGCAACAATTTTGTCTTTGCTAAAAGTTGGACCTAAATTCCAGTGCAGAACGGGCTTCACCAGTGTCTATTAATCAGGCCCTGGGGCTGGTGAACAGAGACCTTCACACTCTCCTTAGATCTTTAGTCTCCTCTGGCCCTCCTTTCTGTCACATACCGCTGCCCTCTTTAACTTTGTTCATTTCCCGCCCCTGACTTTTAAATTATCTTCATTTCCCCCCCTTATCAAACAGTCTATTCTCATACAATATAATCTGAGTACTATTTCCTTTCCCTCTATTTCTTCCAGGTCCTTCCCATCTCTTTTCTCATCTGAATTCACTCTGTTTCTGGCTCTCATTAGAAAAGAACATGTTTCTAGGAGGTAACGACAAAATATAACAAAATATAACATTAAGATAAATCAAAAACTATCATATCGAAGTTGAACAAGACAAACCAACAGAAAAGTAAAACAGCCCCAAGAGAAGGCAGGAGAATCAGAGATCAACTTGTTCACACATTATCCCAAAGCTATAGTGTATATGCAGAAGGCCAGGTGCAGAATCACAAAGGCCCTGCACTTGCTGCTTCAGTCTCTATGCGTTCCCATGAGCTTTGCTCAGTTGCAGAGGGCCTTGTTCTCCTGGTGTCCTCTATCACCTTTGGCCTTACACTTTCTGCAGGGTTCCCTGAAGCTCTGAGGGGAGGGATTTGATGGAGGCATCTCATTGGAACTATGTGTTCCAAGGTCTTTCTTGGTACATTCCTTTTTACATCCTAATGCGTGTCAGACTTGGGTGTAGTCAACATCGATTAGACTATTTCAGTTCAGTTCTCCCTCTTCCCACCACCCAGGGGGACTTGACTTTTCTCAGCTGGAAAAACAGAGCTGGATAAGCTGCCATTTGCATTAAGGAAACCAACCACAACAGAACGGCTCTCAGTTCTACAGAACTTCAACTCCTTGTCCTGTAAATGGCTAAAGTTCCAGAGAAAACAAATTGAATTTTGATTTTTTTCTCTACTAATGCTTCCAGTTGACAGGATGCCCATAGCAGATGTCAACGCACACTGAAGAAACACAGCTTCCTCCAGTTCTACCCCCCGCAAACCCTGTAAATATAGGACACTATTAGCTGAGTTCACATTTGCTTTGGAGCTTTTGTTTTTAAATTTCTCTTAACTTCACCCCACCTCTCCTTTTCATATTACTCAAAGCTCACCGAATATTTCCTTAAGCACAAACTATGTGTATCTGGATAAATCATGCTATTCCTGGAGAAAGAGGCAGTCCACAGCTGTTATTTTGATTGTAAATTATTGTCTAATAAGAATGATGAAATTGGTTGGTATGTCTGAGATGAGACTGGGGAGGAGGAGGACCCTTCCTGAAGGGAGAGGTCATTCTCTGGGTGAAAATTAAGGTCCCTGATGGTTCTGACCTGAGTTATCACCTCCCAGCTTAGAAAATGTTCCCAGATTTCTGGCTGATGCCCATAGCAACTAGAGAAGCTGACCTACGAGCATTCGTGAGTTTGTGTGGGGATGTGCCATAGCTGATTTCCTGGGATCTGAGGTTGGGGCATATCTTGCTATGTGTACAAGTTAGGATCAGGGAGTCATAGTCCAGGCAAGGCTCTTACAGCTTTCTGCAAGCTGTCAGGAGACCGAACAAGTCTCAGTGAGACACAGCACAGCCTGTGGATCCTGCCAGGGAGCTCTCCCTGGTCAGTTAGAATTCTGTTTGTTAGACTGTGAATCCTGATTCTTTTTTTTTTTTTTAAATTCTGTTTATTCTCCATAAATAATGTATAGAACATCCTAGAATACTTCTGCTGGGCTAACTGTATTAAACAAAGTTTGTTTTTCTGTACAGTATCTGGGAGGATTTCATGGGCCATTATGAAGTGCCATGGCATTGATATTCTCCAGAAGTACTAACAGGTAAGCTCTGGCTACCTGACTTTCTCCCCCTTCTTTTCAAGCAGACAGCTCTTAGCATATATAAGTTCAGAACTAAAAAGAGAAGTCAGTTCCTACACTTAAGACTTATTTCCCAATTTTCAAAAAGGGTCAAGAGTGTGACAACAAAACTAGCCTTGTTTGAATAGAGCATCTGGGAGACATGCTGCCTGCTAGAGTTTTGCATGATTCTGGACCCTACTGAAGGGATGACACAGCCAGCCTGAGCTTCACAGCATACTGAGTAGCTACCCTGTACCATTGATCAAACAATTTCTCTAATTTGCTGTAGGGGACACTAAGAAGCACTTCCCATCACTGGTTATATCATATCCACAGCAAGCATCCTGCCACATGACAGGCACATCTGTCTGGGTCTGTAAATGACACTTTCAAAAAGCATTTCTGCTAAGGGGCTAAGAGGACCTGCGTTCTCACAGCTTTGCTATTTGCTTCCAGGATCTTCTTGGAAAGCCACCACCCTACCTGGGCTTTTGTCTCCTCCATGAAAAACATGTGGGCTTTCCCAAAGCCTTCTCAGGCTCCTGCTGGTCTTGCCATCCCTAGCGTGTGAGCTAGACCTTCCTAGGCCTCCTGGTGCCCTCTGGTTGAGACAGGACTGTTTGATACTCAGGTGCTGAAACGCTTCCAGGAAGCTTGTCTTGCCCAGAAGTATTCCGATCGCCTTACTTGTAGTCTTCCCCTTCCTCACACCAGCCTTAGCTCTAGTACAGTAAGAGAAGCTGAGCCTAGTAACTGTAGATCCAGACTGCCATAGCATTCACTTGGGAGCAGAACCACTGGGAATAGGCTGAAAACTAAGCAGAGAAGGGACAAGAGAGAAGAGAAACAAGGAAGAGAATGAAAACGTAGGGAAAAGGCAGAGCCAGGAAATCTCAAAAAACAAGCTGACAAGTATTTCTTTTAAAATTAAACAATTGGGACTCAAGATGGAGGACTGAACAATGTGCAATTGCATCATACCTGGGTCAAAGAAGAAATAAAGAAAAAAATTAAGGACTTCCTAAAATTCAGCCAGAATGAGGACACAACATACACAAACTTAGGGGACACTTTGAAAGCAGTGCTACGAGGGAAGTTCATTGCACTAAGTGCCCTTATGAAGAGAACGGAGGATAGTCACATTGGAGCTTCATATAAGGTCCCTCTCAGAAGGGAAAGGGACAAGATCTCCAGAAAATATGGGAAACGGGTTGGGGGGAGAGTGAGTGGAGAGGGAATTAGGAGAAAGAGAAGGGGAGGAGAGGAAATCACGTGGGACTAGGAAGATTGAGTCAGGTGAGGGATTGATGAGAGGAGGGAGGGAGGGAGAGAGAGAGAGAGAGAGAGAGAGAGAGAGAGAGAGAGAGAGAGAGAGAGAGAGAGAGAGAGAGCATAAAAGGGAGCCATTATAGGTTTGAAGAGAAAACTGAACCTAAAGAAATGTTCAGAGACCTACAAGATTGACCCCAACTAACAATTTGAGCAACAGTGGAAAGGCTACCATAAATGCCCTTCCCTGATAATGAGAGTGATGACTAACTTATCCACCATCATGGAGCCCTCATCTAGTAGCTGATGGGAACAGAAGCAGACACCCACAGCTAAACACTGGGCTGAACTGCAATCCAGATGCAGAGACCACATGGAAATATTTAGATTAATAGAAATGGGTTGATATTTAAGACAGAGCTAGCCAATAAGAAATGCTAGTAACAGGCCAACAGAGTTATATCTAATATAGCGTCTCTGTGTGTTATTTGGGGCTAGTGTGGCAGTGGGACCAGACCAGCAGGAAAACCTACTCATAACAAAATGGCACCTTCAATGTGGCTATTAAACTTATACTTAAAACTTAACAAAAGCTTAAAAAAGGGTTTTAGAAACAAAACAACAAAGACAAGCAAGGCTTCTGGGTAACAACATTTTTCTTGATTGGACTCTTGCTAGAGACAAACAGAAATTTGCACGGCTCCTTTAAGGGAGGTTTCCTGACTCAGCATAAGCGGCAAACAAAAACAAAACAAAAAAATCCAAAACCAAAACAAACAAACAAACAAACAAACAAATAAACAAAAAACCCAAAACAAAAAACCTGCAAGACTTTTAAAGAGCTCTGCTAACAACTGAATGGTGTGTATGAGAGCTGGCAATGGCAGTGACCACATCTCCAAGCCAGCAGTATGCTGCTGGATGGCAGTGTAGACCAAGGCAGTGAGCACAGCTCTCAGCTCTGGCAGCAAAGGTACCTGCCACCATCTTGGATAGACCATGGCTAACACAGCTATGGCTTTCATTTTAGCAATGCTGATTACCAGATAAAGAAAGACTGGTGGCCAGAAAAAGATAAAGATTTACAGTAAAGACAGATTCAGATTAAGAAAAACCCCTAAAGATCTACAGTGTGTTTTAAAATATATGTAGGCTTGAAAGAGAAAAAGAAACAGGATACAATGGTTTAAAAAAGAATAATAAAAAGATGGAGAGTAGCTGGGTATGGTGGCACACTGCTTTTAATTCTAGCACTCAGGAGACAGCGGCAAGCAGATCTCTGTGATTTCAAAGTAAGCCTGGTATGTAGAGTTAATCCTAGGACAGATAGAAGTTACACAGAGAAACCCTGTCTCAAAAAATGAAAAAATGGAAGTAGAAGAAATACAGTAATAAAAAACAACGTAAAGGTGGAAAACACAGAAAGAGTCTGGATACTATATGCTGTTCTGTTATCTTTAAATTGTTTGACTGAAGAAATAACAACAACTATTAAAACAAATACTGCTGGATTAATTCAATTTATATATTTTAAAAATGCTTTGACTTCAAAATTTAAGTCTAAGGACAGGTTACTGGGGAAAAGGATTTCTATTTTTGTTTCCACAGAAAATGAAAAGCTGTGGAATCCTTCCAGACTAACATGGTTTGATCAAGCAAGACTCCCTGAAGCATTCATTGTCCCTGGGACAAGGCAGACTTACAGACCACTACAGCCAAAATTTCTGCGTCTTCTGAGGACCCCCATGACAGCACCTCCTACCAGCAAAAAGCAGTTTGGAAAGAATGATGCCAAAATGGGAACATTATTGTTTATAAATGTTTGTTTTCATTTAAATGGGATTGGTTATAAATGGTTAATAACCACAACCAATCTCTTTAAAAGTAAGAGAGGGGATTATGGTATAGATAATAAATACTTCATTTAAAAATGGATTTTCATTTATTGATACAATTTAAGGTCAATTTTATGATATGTATTATTTCTCCTCTTATTTAGGTATTGTGTTTATATAGCTCATTTAGGAATGTAATGTATAATTTAATACCGTCAAAACTTATAGTTAAGTTAGTTAGGATTTCTAGATACACAGAGATGTATGTGAGATAAATAGGCATTCTTCAAACCTTTCAAAGACATACAGAATATGGCACTTAAAATTGTTTAGGGTTTTTCTTGATAGTGAGACATAAATGCTCCTGGCAACACCACCTGCATCAGAAAGAAAGATGGACATAGAAGAAACTCATTATGGAGTTTGCTTTCAATATGGCACAACTTGGACAAGGTACTACTCTTCTGGACTGTTTGACTTTATGATGTATAAACTGGACATGCAGGACCCACAGAAAAGTGACTGCTGGAACAAGATGGACATTGCTACAGAGTTCCTGCTTCATGGAAGAGTCTGCCAGACAGTCTACAGGACATAGAAAAAGGTGACTGCCAAACTGCCAATACAGGTGAACAGATTAAAGTTTTCTGCTTTGCTGAGGAGTCTGCCAGATACACTATGGCCTATAGGAACATTACAGAAGATGGAACATTACAGAAAAACTTTGGGTGACTGACCAGGCAGTGAGTTGTCTCTGTCATTTCTAGAGTTTATATATTATCCTTCTGTGATCTTTGATGGAGTTGAAGACAGATAGTTATGGTTATAGTTTTCCTTAGTTAACATTATAGATAAGTTACATATAAGACTTCAGACTCACAAAGATAGGATAGATGATAGAATGTTTTTTTTTTTTGACTCTTACTAAATGTTAAAGGACTAAATATTGTTAACTATGATTCTTATTTGATAACTGTTGTGTGATAAATTTTGCTATGTTAAGGTTAAATCCCTTTTTATTTTAGACAGAAAAGAGGAGATGATGGAAGATGTCATTCTGTAAATATGTTTCTCATATTGGTTAATGAATAAAGCACTGTTGGCCAATAGGAAAGCAAGATAGGCAGGACTAGGAGACATGGAGGATTTGGGAAGTAGTAGGGAGGAGATTCAAGATGGAGGACAGAGAAAGCATAACTCTGGCTCCTCTCTCCAGTAAGATAAGACTATGTGGAAATACTTAGATTAATAGAAATGGTTAATATTTAAGACAGAGCTAGCCAATAAGAAATGTTAGTAACAGACCAATAGAATTATACCTAAAAAAATAAAATTAAAAAATTGTTTATGTGTATGACTGTTTTGCCTACATGTGCATGTATACACAGTTCTCACATGCTCGCAGTTCCTGTAGAAGTCAGAAGAGGATGTTGGATCTCCTGGATTCAGGTGATTGTGGCCTGTGATGTGAGTGCTGGGAACCTAACCTGGGTGGTCTGCCAGAGCTGCAAGTGCTCTTAACAATGATGCCATCTCTCCATCTCCATGTGTTTCTTTTAACATCATAGGAAGACAATAAAAGAGAGAATTCTGTGTGGTTGCAGAAACTGCCCTGAGAAACTAGGAAATGGCTCAGTTATAAAGTGCGATGGGAAGGACAAGAAGCATCTCTGGAGCTTGCCAGCCAGCTGTCTGTCCAAAGCACTGAGCCCAGTTTCAGTGAGAGACCCTGTCTGAAAATAAAGACAGCAGCAACAGATCAAGACATTGGACTTTAACTTCAGGTCTCTACAGGAGCATGCATATATCTGGACATACATGCACAGATGTGCAAATATAAATGTTAAAAACATTTCATTTTAATTAACTAATTTATTTATTGTACATACCAGTTTCCCCTCCTTCCTCTCCTCCCATTCTCTGTCCCACCTCCCTTCTCCATCTCCATTCAGAAGGGGTAAGGCCTCCTATGGGAGTCAACAAAGCATGTCCTATCAAGTTGAGGCAGGACAAAGCTCCTTCCACTTCCATCGAGGCTGGGTAAGGTATCCCACCATAGGGCTTAAGTTCTGAAGAGCCAGCTCATGCATCAAGGGACAGGTCCTGGTCCCACTGCTAGGGGCACCACAAAATACCAAGCTATGCAACAGTTACCCAGTTACTGTCAGTTTTTTTCAGCAAGTACAAATGGTAATGGGATCTTCTATTTCAGTGTAAGTGTAGTTAGGGAGACACCGTGTAGCCACTGGAGGCATAAGATGCCAGAGTGTTACTGGCAATGCATAAATGAATAGAAATTGGTTAATTTAAATGTAAGAGGTAGCTAGTAATAGGTCTGAGCCATTGGCCAAACAATTATAATTAATATTAAGCCTCAGAGTGGTTACTCAGGAACTGGTGGGCAGGAGAGAAACATCAGTTACAAGTTCCCCCATGCCCAATCTACTCCATTTCCCCATTCCAAGGAGACCCATGTGTCCCCACTAGTACCTTCTTCTAACCTCTCTGTATCTAAGTATTGTATGTTGGTTATTATTTCTTTAATTGCTAATATCCATGTATAAGTGAATGGGTATGGATTACCTCATGAAAGATGATTTTTTTCTAGTTCCATCCATTTTTCTGTAAATTTCATGATGCCATTTTTTCCATAGCTGAGTAATACTTCATTGTGTAAATTTGTATTACATTTTGTTCATTCCCATTCTTCTATTGAGGGGCACCTAAGTTGTTTCTAGTTTCTGGATATTATGTATAGAGAAAGAATGAACATGGTTGAGCAAGAATACTTATGGTAAGAGGAAGCATCCTTTGGGTATATGCCCAAGAGTGGTATATCTGGATTTTGAGGTAGATTGGTTCCCAATTTTCTGAGGAACCTCCACATTGATTTCAGTAGTGGTTGTATAAATTTGCATTCCCACCAGCAATGGATGGGTATTCTCTTTATTCCATATCCTTTCCAGCTTGAGATGTCATTTATATTATTATCATAACCATTCTGACAGACGTAGGATGGAATCGAAAAGTAGTTTGCATTTCCCTGATGGCTAAGAATGTTGAATGTTTCTTCAAGTGTTTCCCAGTCATTTGAATTTCCTCTATTGAGAATTCTCTGTTTATATCTGTCACCCATTTTATATTAAACTACTTGTTTTCTTATATAATTTACTTTTTAATTTTTATTTTACATATCGATCCCAGTCCCCTCTCCCTCCTTTCCTCTCACCCTCTCATTCCCCCCACAACCCTCCCCTCCCATTCCCTCCACTCCACGTGTAGGGTGATGCCCTACAGGAGGGGTCATCTAAATCTCCCAAGTCATTTGGAGTAGGGACTAGGCCTTCTCTCCTGTCTCTAGGTTAAGGGAGTATCCCTCCATGGGGGATTTGCCCCCAAAGACCTTTTTGCATCAGGAATACATCCTGGTTCCACTGTCAGAGGCCTTTTAGACTGCTCAGGCCTTCTAGATGAGACCCATGTTCAGGGGGTCTGAGTCAGTCCAGTGCTAGATTCCCAGCTATCAGTCTGTGGGACCATTAGCTCCCCCTTGTTCAGGTCAGCTGTCTCTATGTGTTTCTGCAGCCTGGTCTTGTCCTCCCTCTCTGCATCTGGGTTCCAGTTTGGTTCAGTGTTTAGTTGTGGGTGTTTGCTTCTGTTTCCATCAGCTACTAGATGAGGGCTCCATGATGGCGGATAAGTTAGTTGTTGATCTCATTATCAGGGAAGGGCATTTATGATAGCCTTTCCACTGTTGCTCAAATTGTTAGTTGGGGTCAGTCTTGTAGGTCTCTGGACAGTTTTCTTTTCAAACATATAATGGCTCCCTCTTTTATTCTCTCTCTCTCTCTCTCTCTCTCTCTCTCTCTCTCTCTCTCTCTCTCTCTCTCGTATTCTGTTGGTTATGCTTGCGTCTGTACTTCCAAATCATTTGCACACTTTTTCTATTTCCAGCATTTTTTCAGTTTGTGTTTTCTTTATTGTCTCTATTTCAATTTTCAAGTCTTGAACTGTTTCCTTCACCTGTTTGTTTTTTTCTTGGCTTTCTGTACTTTCTTTAAGAGATTTGTTCATTTCTTCCAATTTTTTGTTTGTTTTTTCTTCTATTTCTTTAAGAGATTTTCTCACATCATCTTTGAGGGCCTCTATCATTTTTATGAAGATATTTTTTAAGTCATTCTCTTCGCTTCATCTGCTTTGGGATGTTCAGGTCTAGTTAGTCCCTAGATTGTGGTGGTGTCATGCTTGTGTTTCTATTGTTAGGTGTTTTCTTGTATTTCTGTCTTCCCCTTGCTTCTTCTAGTAGGTGCAGGTGGAGTCTCTCTCTCTCTCTCTCTCTCTCTCTCTCTCTCTCTCTCTCTCTCTCTCTCTCTCTCATAGTCTCCCGGTGGGCTTTGGTGAGCCAGAAGTTCGATGTCTATAGCTCTGGGTGGTCCAAGATCTCCAGGAGGTCTCTCCTCTAGCAGAGGCCTGGCGTTGGGGGTCAGAGATCAGGCAGGTAGGGTCAGGATATTCCTGCCGGGATAGGCAGATCTGGCTGGGGCCTGGAACTCTCCAGGTGAGGCCTCTAGCAGTGGCCTGGCCATGGGGGTCAAAGATCTGACCAAACTACTTGTTTTTTATATCTAGTTTCTTGAGTTCTTTATATATTTTGGTTATTAGGTTTCTACTGGATGTGGAGTTGATGAAAATATTTTCCCATTCTGTAGGTTGCCACTTGGTGTCCTTTGCATTATGAAGCTTTTCCGTTTTATGAGATTCATGCCCCATTTGAGGCATGAATTTGTTTTTTTTAGGGTCATTCTCTTCTGCTTCATCTGTGTTGGGCTGTTCAAGTCTTGCTGGTGTGGAGTCCCTAGACTCTGGGGGAGGGTGGATCATATTGATCTTTCTCTTGTTGACTGTGTTCTTATATTGTTATCTACCCATCCCTTCTTCCAGTGCATACCGGTGGGGTCTCTCCCTCTCCTGGTGGGTACAGGACCAAGGTTCTTTTCCGGTGGGTGCAAGCAGGTGCAATACTCCGAAGGCTCTCCTCTTTCAGTGGATGAAAGTGGGACTAGGGCGCTGGCAGATTGCAGATGGCCTGGTCCTCTGGTATGGACTCTGCACACAATTCTCAGTCCTCAGGAGGCTCAGAGGAGGGCGCCAGAAGGCAGGCCGGAAACAGGCCCACACTTATCTCCTACCATGGATGGAGGTGGAACCAAGATGTTGGCAGACTCTTAGAAGGCCAGCCCGTGGGAACAGGCCCCTCTGCCAGCAGACCCCAGTTCTCAGGAGGCTCTGAGCAGGGCACTGGAAGTTAGGCTCCCTCCTTGTGTGGAGGCAGACAATATTTAATCTATCTTTAAGGCCTTCAAGAACAGAATTTATAATTGAAACAATGATAAAATTTTAATGATAGAAATACTAGCAGAATGTATAATTATAATATTGTAAATCATTTCTGAATAACAATATTGATAAGATGAACCTTCTCTGTGTCTTAGAAAATAGTGACTCAATCTACCTCTTGAACAAGACATACATATACATATACATATACATATACATATACATATACATATACATATACACAAAGAATGCTCAACCATACTACAAGGACACTTGCTCAACTATGTTCATAGCAGTGTTATTTGCAGTAGCCAGAACCTGGAAACAATCTGAGGCCATTCGACTGAAGAATGGATAATGGAAATGTGGTACATTTACACAATGGAATATTACTCAGAAGGAAAAAACATTATAAAATTTGCAGGCAAATGGATGGAACTAGAAAAAAATCATCCTGAGTGAGGTAACCTTGATCCAGAAAGACAAACACAGTATGCACTCACTTATGAGTGAACAGTAGATGTAAAGCAAAGGATAACCAGGCTACAATCCTCAGCCCCAGAGAAGTTAGGTAACAAGGAAGCTACCAAAGATAGCTACACAGACTTCCCTGGCAAGGGGAAATATGAGGTCTCCTAGGCAAACTGAGGGTGGAGAGGAGGGGGATGTAGGTATGGGATCATGTTCGGTGGGTTGGAGGTGGAATAAATGGGGAGAATAATAACAGTGATATCTTGGTGGGGGCTCATTTTGGGGTTAGGGAGAAATCTGGTGCCAGGGAAACTCCTAGGAATCCACAAGGATGACTCCAGCAAACACTTGTAGCATATTGGAGAGAGTATGTGAACTGGCCTTTTCCTGTAATCAGATTGGCAACTATCCTAATTGTCATTAGAGAGCATTCATCCAATAACTGATGGAAGCAGATGCAGAGATCCACAGCCAAGCACTAGATCAAGCTTCAAGAGTTCTGTTGAAGACAGAAGGATTGTACAATCCAGGGGGTTCAAGGTCATGACAGGGGAACCCACAAAGACAGCTGACCTGAGCTCCTGAGAGCCCATTGACTCTGGATCCAAAGCTAGGTGCATGGAACGGATCCAGGCCCTCTGCATGTGTGTGACAGTTGTATAGCTTGGTCTCTTTGTGGGGCTCCTATCAGTGGGATCAGGACCTGTCCCTATTGCTTGAGCTGGGTTTTAGAAATCCATTTCCCATGCTGAGTTACCTTTCTCAATCTTGATGAAAGTGGTGGAGCTTGGTCCAGCCTCAACTTGATGTGCCATGCTGTGTTGACTCCCATGGGAGGCCTGTTCCTTTCAGATTGGAGACAGAGGAAGAGTGGATGGGGTGGTGGGGGTGCAGTGGGGGGCGATGTTAGAAGGGAGGTGGAAGGTGGGGGGGAGGGAACGGGAGGAGAGGGGAGTAGAAACTGTAGTTGGTATGTAAAATAAATGAAAAAACTTTAATAAAAAAGGTGAGCTTTCTTTTCCCCTTTTATTGAAAATGGATTCATTTGTCATAAACATATCCTGATTATACTTACCCCTCCTTCTACTCTTCCCAGTCCCCCACTCCTGTCCCTTTTAGATCCACTCCCTTTCTGTCTGTCATTAGAAAAGCACAGGCTTTTAGAAGATAACAACAAAACATAATAAAATAGAATATAATGAGATAAAATGAATTGATTATTTATGCTTAAAAGTGAGTCCTGAATACTCAGACGTCTCCATGAGCAAATCTGACGTACTTCAGTTTACAACATTTGATCATTAGGTAGCCTCTGACGTTAATGCTTCCCCTCTTAGCCAGGTTTCCACTGAACATCAGAAGTGGTACGAATGAAGTTCCCTTGACAAATGCCATGTTAGTCGCTTGGATCCTCTTCTTTTGTCCAGCATTTTCAACATGCCATTTCCCAGGTACAATGGAGGGACTGCAGGTTGCTTTTCCTAGAAAGCTATGCTGTCCAGATGTTAACCCTAATGCATTCTTGTGCACTCCATTCTAAGCACTAATGGACCCCAGACAGGCCAGTGTCCTTTCCTCACAACATGATTCTGTAGGGTTGCTGCTTTTGCCAGGAATAATTCTTCTAGGTACAAAGCTGTTCCTGTGCCCAGGTTGGATGATTTCCTTACAGCATTCTCTTCCTTTTTATAATTCTAATTCATTCTGATATCCATCCTCATGACTCTGTTGCCATTTCTTGGTTGATGTGTTTTGAGCTGCTACCTGCTGATCAAAACTGAAGAATCTTTCTTGCTTTGTTTTTTAGAGTCTCCCATTTTCTTTTAGGGTTTCTGGCTTTGGAATTTTAGACTCTGTTCTTTGGCAACTGCTCATTGTCCTCTTGGCAGTCAGAGTTTTAATCTTCTTAGTCGTAACCTCAGGCGATGACACGTCATCTGTATACTGGGCTTCTCTCAGTCTTCTAGCCATGAAGCAGTTAGAAAAGATCATGAATCCAAGGGAAGGTGCATGCCCAGCTTTAATTTCTTGCATCAGAAAAGCAGGGAGGGACTAAGCACCAGCTCCACAGCAGCAAGTTCATGAACCTTATAGGATGTGGGTAGTCCATGCAGGCGCATGTTTTTATAACATAGATCTAGAAAAAGCCCCTCTGTTTTGGGGCCTCATATTAGATGATCTTCTAGGCTCAGAGGATGAATGTTTTGAATAGCATTCTACCCTTGCCCCATATTGGAGGATTTTTTGATTAAACAGATCAGTGTGTGTGTGTGTGTGTGTGTGTGTGTGTGTGTGTGCGTGTGTGTGTGTGTGTGTGCACGCGCGCATGCATGCACGTGCATGGGCGTGTAGCAGCAGCAGTCATTGTCATCATTGACAGAACTACTACTTTATCATGAATGTTTATGTGTGCTTCAGGGAATTCATGGAGAAAATCTAACAGAAAAATTAAAACTCAATGTATGTTCCAGTTTTATTTCTTTTGTGATATAATAGCCTGATAAAAAGCAACTTATAGTGAAAGGGATTTATTTTAACGTATGATTCTAGGTTATATTCTATCATCATGGGGAAATCAAGGCAGGAACTTAAAACAGCTGGTCATATCACATTCATAGTCAAGAACAGACAGAAATGAAGGTATATAAGTTTTCTTACCTGCTAGTTTGTGCTGACCTGGGTTTTCCTACTTTTATACAGATCAAGGTCTCCTGCCTAAGCAATGGAGCCACTCACACTGGGTTGGGCCTTACCATCAAATTAGCTTAATCAAGATAGTATTCCACAGGCATACCCTCAGGGCAACCCAAGGCAGATCCCTCATTTAGACTGTTTTCCTGGGTGCCTCTCTAGCTTGTGTAAACTTGACAATTAAAGCTAACCATCATGATATGATTTCAAATACATTAGATGATTGACAGGGCCACTAATAAGTTCTCTTTATCTTCTTTGGTTAAATAGCTTGCCAGACATCAGCAGGCTTGAAAATCATTGGAATGGATACCTTCCTTATAATCAGAGGTTTGTAAAACTAAATTTTACCAATTGGGAAAATTGTGTATATGCCCAAAGAATCATATGATTATTGTCTGCTGGGAAGGAGGCTCTCCCATGTTAACCCTATGGCCTTATTTCTCACCAGGAAAGAAAATCTGTTTTAGGAAAGCCATCTGTTTTAGTGATGTTAAGAGATCATATAAACACCCCTCCCCCCATATAGATTGGCACACATAATAGTCCCCATATATATCACAGGCTATTGTTCACTGTTACCCCTCAAGCATGCTTTCTACTAATGAGTAACAGTCCTTACCTTTCTTCTGAACTATGCTTGTATTTCTTGTCTGAAGACTTCAGGGGCATTCACAAGGATTGGGGATTCATGGTGAGGTCAAAAAGAGATTTTTCTGAACACTCTGGGTGTCTTTTAAAGATTGAACCTAGGGTCATGTATGCCATTTGGTCATCGTATTGCTTCAGTTGCTTTCAAATTAGAAAAGGTCACTGTTTCATTTCCAGGACCAAGGAAAGACACTATCTATATAATCCATTCATGACCCCTTCCTTCCTCCCCACCTTCCTTTTTTGCTTCTTTCTTTCTGACAGGCTCTCACTGTATAGCTCAGGCTGGCTTATACTCAAGATCTTCCTATCTCTGGTAATACAGGTGAGCAGCACCAGGCTTCACTTTAATACTTTTCAGTTAAGAAACTAAAGGAAAAATGTGTTTGAATAAGGTGGTAGGGCAACTGAAGCAGAAATAAAAGCAGGAGAAAGTTATGTAGAAACAAGACTTTACTTTTACTCTGAAGAGGGCTGAGCCAAGATTCAATAAACCCAAGAAACACTAACCAAGTGGATAACCATAAAGGTAAATAAGTAAATGGACAGCTTCAGAACTAGTAGTCCCTGTCCCCACGGCAAGGGCTTGCTTTGGCATGAACACACAGGAGAGAAAATGGATCTGTGGGGGTTTTGCGCTTCCACAGGTGGTCACAAAAGAAAAAAGGAGAATGCAAAGGGATACAGATTACCTATCAGCTCTACTTCCACAAACTCACACAACCTAATGTGAAGCCATTCTATCATCCTCACATTTTTTTCTCCCCATTAGGCATTAGTTCTTCTGGCAAAGTATACTCATCGAAGGTTGTAGAAGTAGATTCATAGAAAAGAAAGATGTAGGAGCCTATGCTGGCCATATATGTGGTACTGCAAAGTATTTAGAAGAACATGAATGGAACTAGGCATAGCTTGAGCATAGGAGACTTTAAAGCCTGCTCCCACAGTGATACACTTCTTCCAACACACCTACACCAACAAGACTACACCTTCTAATGGTGACATTCCCTATGAGCTTATGGGGACCAGTTACATTCAAACTACCACATTCCACCCCATGACCCCCATAAGCTTTTGACTGTATCATAATGCAAAATGCATTTAATTTAATTTCAAAAAGTCCCCATGTATATCACAGGCTAACAATGTTTTAAAGTTCAAAGTTTCTTCTGAGATTCATGCACTATCTTAATTGTAATTCCCAACAAAATAAAAATCAAGGAGCAGATAAGATACTTCCAACATATAATAGCATAGGATATACATCACTGTTCCAAAATGTAGGAAAGGGAGCATTGTGAGGAAAGACTGGACCAAAAAAAGACTGGAAACTAGGTGGACAACCCTCAAATTTTGCACCCCCATATCTGATGTCAAAACATTTTTCAGATCTCTAACTCCTTTCAGCTTTGTTGACTACAACACACTTCTTTCTTTTGGGCTGCTTCTGCTTCCTGTTAGCAGCTTTCCTCAGCAGGCATTCTCTGGTATCTCTAATATCTTGGGGTCTCCAAGGCATCCAGACTCCTCCTTCCCAGCTTCACATAATGACCTTTCTAGGCCTCCATTCAGAAACACCCCTGACACATACCTGGGCTCAGTAGCTTTCCTTAGTTATGGAGAAATATGCCATAATCCTTTTCTTCTGTCCTTGACTCTAAAGCCAGAACCATTTGACCAAGGCTGCTAAGTTCTGCTTATTACTGGGTCTGGAACATGGCCCTCTTGTTCAATTACATCTTCACCAACTTTTTGTTTTCAATGCTTTCCTTTACTGCATAAGCTTGACTGTCCTGAAGCTGCATCTGTAGACCAGGCTGGCTTCAAACTCAGAGATCTACCTACCTCTGTCTTTGGAGTGCTGGGATTAAAGGCGTGCACCACCATGCCTGGCTCTAAGCTTTTCTTTGATTCCTTTTCATAAATTGTAAACTTACCTGGGTGGAATCTTACCCTCAGGCCACAGCTCTCTTTATTCTATTTCTTAATCTGTTTGTCTCCTTGAATTCAGAACTTAGTTCCATTCCACTTCCTAGTGCTCCTTTTCTCCTCAAATTGTACATTTTGTATTTTTCCTTTCCAAGCTTGCTCTTTCCTTATACATCTTTATAAGCATGAACACTAGTAACCACATGACAGAGTCTATACTAGGTTGTTTTGAGATTTTTTTTGCCAAGGGAGTTAGTCCAAAGCTCTTCAATTTTATCTCAATCTAACTCTCTGAACAAGGGCAAAAGTAGCCACATTCTTTACCAAAATATCATAAGAACACTTTCTAGACCACATATTAATATTCTTATCCTCTGAAACCTCTTGAGCCAGGCACCCACAGTTCACCAAATCACACTCAGCACCCCTGTCTTCCATGTACCTACAAGTATGGCCCATTAAGCAGCACTTTAAGTGTTTAACTATTTTTCTAACCCAACAGTCCCAAGGCCCATATTGCTTCAAACATAAGCATGGTCAGGCCCATCATAGCAATACCCAGAACCTGGTACCAACTTTTGTCTTAGTTAGGGCTTCTATTGCTGTGAAGAAACATCATGATCACAGCACCTCTTATAATTGGGGCTGGCTTACAGTTCAGAGGTTTAGTTCCCTATCATTAAGGCAGTGAGCATGGTGGAATACAGGCAGACATAGTGGTAGAGAGATAGCTGTGAGTTCTATCTGGATCCTCAGGCAGCAGGAGACAGCAAGCTAATAGGCTTGGTTGAGCTTCAGAAACTTTAAAACCCACCTTCCAGCAAAGCGACACCTACTCCAACAAGTTTACACCTCCAATAATGACACTCCCTATGCGTCTATGGGGGCCATTTTCATTCAGACCACCCAGAAAACAAAGGAACTCTGGTCTTAAATCATAAATTAAATGAACCTAATTGATATCTGTAGAATGCTCCATCCAAACATTAAAGAATAAACTACATTTTCAGCAGCACACAGAACATTCTCTAAAATCTAAAACATAATAAGACACAAATCAAGCCTCAACAAGTTTAGGAAAATTGAAGTAACATTCTATATTCTATCAGATCACAATGGAATAAAGATGGACATTGATAGTGACAGAACTTGACATCAATAGTGATGGAAAATACAAAAAGTACACAGACTCGAGGTGACTAAATACACTACCAAATTAGAATTGTGTCAAAGAATAAATCAAGAAGGAAATTTAAAAATCCCAAGAACTGCATTAAAATAAAAACACAATATACAAAAATTGGTGGGTCATAGTGAATGTACTCATGAAGACAAATTTATCATACTAAATGTTTACATCCAAATATTTGCGAGATCTCAATGACGTCTAAAGGGATTGGAAGAACAAAAAGTTACAACATCCTCCCAAAAGTATACAAGCTGATGCAATCAAAATAAAGACTTGTATTAACAAAATAGAAATGAAAAATAAACAATACAAAGAATCAATGAAACTGCTTCCACTAACTTCTGTAGGGATATCATCTTAATTTATGTTTGTCTCAAAACACATTTATTTTTCCATCAAATTTTAAATATAGCTTTTCAGGGTGTGGTGGTTAGAGAGAAATTGGCCCCCAAAGGGGGCACTGTTAGGAGGTGTGGCCTCCTTGGAGGAAGTGTGTCACTGTGGAGGTGGGCTTTGAGGTCTCATATGTGCACATGATATCACGCAGTGTGATAGACCACTTACTGTTGCCTGTAAGATGTAAGACTGTCAGCTACTTCTCTAGCATCATGTCATCTGCCTGTATGCCACCGTGTCCCACCATGATGATAATGGATTAAACCTCTGAACTATAAGTGAGCCACCACAATTAAATGTTTTCTTTGTAAGAATTGCCATGGTCATGGTGCTTCTTTGTTTCCTTTTGCTTTTGCACTAGAGACGACTAAGAAACAAGGTATAACATTCTAGACTCACAGTTTGTTGCTTTCAGAGACTGAAACATTTCTCTCCCTGATCTTTTGGCTTTTATGGTTGCTCATGAACAGTCTGAGGTAATTCTATTTTTTCTGCATTTGTATGCGAGTTGATGTTTTTCTTGTGCTACTTTTAGGATTATTTTATTTTTATTGTATATTTGACCCCCTGGCTATAATATATCATGGGGAGTTTCTTCTTGTGCTCTCATCAATACTATGGCTGTTCTAACATTATAGATAATTTGTAGTAAACAAAAAGGATACTCATGGTATAGATTACTTGAACTGTTGCAGCCCTTTTTAACATTGGCTGTGCTTCTTGCTTAGTTATAGGGATCATATGTTCTTGAGCATCCTTTGTGTTATTCTAGGAGTGAGCATTTACTCCTAGCCAGAACCAAGAACCAGCCAGCCAGTCAATCTGTACATACTTAAAACCATGATCTCTCTACTGAATATGACCCAAAAGACCCCTGGCTTCAGAAACAGAGCCTAAGACTTATCCAATGTGACCACATAGATTTTATTTGGTTGTAGCTTCTCTTCTCTGATCTCTCTTAGAGGAGACAGGGAGATGACTAGGCTGTAAATATCTAACTTCAGATTACTTTGGAAAGAGAATGGCAGATATCCTGGACATTTATCAATTTTCAGTACTTTTATGTATGGAAGCTGTCTATCAAACAGGGGAAATGAACCATGGAAACAAGTAATTGCTGGGAAATATTTAATGTTGAAAATGCAGGTCTTGCAAACTGCGTCACAGGAATTAAACATTTCATAAGGATTTGGCCATGACATTTACAAATGCTGTGTTGCTGATCCTCCTATTTACTTGACCTCTAAACATTAAAGGTACTCTCTAGGCAAAACTTGACATGGTAACTTTTGATTGGCCACTGTGTGTATGATATATGAAAAACAATGCCTTGCTTTGTGCTGACATTGGAGCTTCTTGTTCTGTTCACCCTGCTCTTCAACTTCAACCATGAAATTCTTGGCATTCCTTGTGTTGACCTTGGAAGTGAGTAAAGATTTTTGCCCAAGCCTAATTTTTGAATATTGCATATAAACATTGGGTTTGGCTTATGGATGATTAGAATTCTGACTCTTCTTGTCCTTGCGTCCACTCCTGGAACATCTATATATTTATTGACCACCATAACTTGAATTTAAGCTGTGTTTGAGTTTTTAAATTCCATATGGTATTCTTTTCTGTTCTACACTTTATTTGCAAGCACATTGCCAATCTCAATTAACTATCTTTGAGAAAGTAGTCAAAGATTCATTCTAGGAAATAGACAAACAAATATGAATGCGCACTAAGTTTTCATGTTTCTTATTTTATCCATGCATTTCCTTGCCCTCTCTGTGTCTCTCAAGACTAAAGTTTTCCATTGTGAATATCTGCATCATTGGCCACTCAGTGTCTTATAACTTATTTTCCTTTTTCTTTTTAAGAGAACATGCCATTTGCTCCATATAAGATATATGGTACTGGTGATCCTGGCTACCCTCCATCTCTTTCCTGTCATGTCCATTTTTCCTTTCCAGCCCCATGTTCCTCAATTTGCATGTGGATGAGTATCCAACAGCAGAGAAAAAACACATCCCTGATCATAAAGTTCAATTTTAGTCTAGAAAAACAGCTCATTTTTGTGTGTATTTTTGAAAACAATCAAGGCTCTAACTTTATGAACAATGTTATGAATTCATGTAAAGCTTTCATAAGTTGAGAGAATGAATATATGACTACATTTAGGAAAGAGAGCCCATTGTTGCTACAGGTAAAGGAAGACTACAGTTTTGGAAGCTGAAGGAATTGATTCTGCAGCACATCTATTCAGGCCCTTCTTGCTTCTAGAGCCTCCATTTAGAAGTCAGATGTAATTCTAATAAGTCTGCCTTTATATGTTACTTGCTTTTTTCCCTTGCAGCTTTCAATATTGTTTGTTCTGTATGTTTAGTGTTTTGATTATTATGTGGCAAGGAGGCTTTCTTTTCTGTATGCTTCCTGTATCTTTATAGACATTACCTTCTTTAGGTTAGGACATTTTTTTTTTCTATGATTTTGTTGAAAGTATTCTCTGGGTCTTTGATCTGGGATTCTTTTCCTTTTTCTATTGCTGTTATTCTTAGGTTTGGTCTTTTCATAGTGTCCCAGATTTCCTGGATGTTTTGTGTCAGGAGATTTTTAGACTTAACATTTTTCTTTTAGTGATATATCCATTACTTCTATAGTATCTTCAATGCCTCAGATTCTCTCTTCCAACTCATATTTTGTTGGTGAAGCTTTCCTCTGTCAAAGTCCTTCATTTCCAGAGCTCTCTCAGTCTCTTGTTTTCTTTATTGCTCCTATGTTCACTTTCAGGTCTTGGACAGTTTTATTCATTTCCTTCAGCTGATTGTTTTTTTCTTGATTTCTTTAACAAATTTATTAATTTCTTCCAATTGTTTGTTTTCCTGAATTTCTTTAAGGGATTTCTTTATTTCTTCTTAAGGACTTCTATCAACTTTGTATAGTTGGTTTTAAGGTCTTTTTTCTTGTAGTTCAGCTATGTTAGAATATTCAGGGCCTGCTGTGGTAGGATAGCTGGGCTCTAGTGGATACATATTGCCGTGGCTGCTGTTGTGTTCTTATGCTAGCACCTGGCATTTGGTTTGGGGATGATTATAGTTCTAGGTGCTGATTTCTGGGGTTGTCTTTGTTGGATAGGTGTTTTGTTCCTTAGTTTCTGTTTCCTCTATGGATTTTCAGAGAATGTGATGGCTGTGTGTTTCCTGTTAACTGGCTGGCTTAGCTGGTGTGTTTACAGGTAATGTCTGCTGGTGTTGGAGGCTGGGATACAGGGATACGTGGAGGTAGGTAGGTTGGGAGATGATGGTCTGTGTGATCCACAGGAGATGTGGGTGGGGAGGTAGGGGGTGGAGGTATCAGGAGGTGGGTGGTGGGTGGGGAGGAAGGCTGTAGCTATTGATTATTTGCAGTGCCCAGGCTTAGATGAGGAACTGGGTTTAGGGGAACAAAGTGACTTTTATTTTGTTTTATAAAATTGGTTTTGTCTTTTAGTTTTTTTTTGTTTTAATTTTCCTTGTTTTCTTTTTTGTTGTTTTCCTTTTTTTCCGAGAGAGAGAAAGAACATGAAGTTGGGTAGTTAGAAAAGTAGAGTGGATCTGGGGAAACTTAGGAGAAGGGAAAGAATATATGATCGAAATATAACAAATGAATGAATGGATGAATCAATCAATAAGTAAATGTAAGGTAGCTGTTAAAAAATTATCTTCAGAGTTCAGATGATATAAAATCTCAACACTAAAACTTTAAAGCTGATCCATTTTTTTTGTTTCATTTGTGCAGCTACATTTCAGTTTACTTGTCAACTTGTGTTACTTGTCAACTTGTGTTTCTATTATTTTTTATTTAAAATTTTTCATACAATATATTTTGATTATCTCTTTTTCTCTCCCACGTCCTCTCAGATTAACTCTACCTCCCTACCTATCTTGTTTCAAACAATAGCCAATAAGACAAAAAATACCAAACCAAAACAAAAAGCACATACACAAAAATCTGGTGTTTATTTTGTATTGACCAACTATTTCTGGGCATTGAACTTTCCCTGGAGTGTGGTTGATATACCCATTGATATCCCATTAGATAAAAACTGATTTTTCCTTTCCAAGCACACATAAATAGCTTCTTTGTTAGGGTGGGACTTTGTGTCCACTTCCCTTTCTGCATGCTGTCATAATCTTTATGAATTCATAAATGAACCAACCCTGTTGTACCTGAAAGACACTGTTTCTTTTGAGTCACTCACCATCACTGGCTCATACAATCTTTCTGTTTCTGCTTCAGTGTAGATTCCTGGGCCTTATGGGAGGGATTTGATAAAGACATTCCATCTAGGGCTGAGTGCTCCAAAGTCTTTCACTTTCTGCGTATTAAAATCTCTTTTAATTACCATCTACTACAAGAAAAAGTGCTTCTGTGATGAGGATTGAGTGCAGCTCTGATCTACGGGTATAGTTATGTCATTAGCAGTCATTTTATTGCTATGTTCCTTTAGCTGATTAATGATAATAGGTTTCCTCAAAGATCATTGCCTTGCTAGTCTCAGGTTCTTGGCCTCTTTAGCAGTTTCAGGTATGGGTTCAATCTCATAGAGCAAGCCTTAAATCCAATTAAGAAAAGTGGTTACTCCCATAACATCTACGCCACTATTATAACAATATATTTTATAGGAAGTCCACTGTTTCAGGTGACAAGGTTTGTAACTAGGTGATATTGGTGATTACTTTTTTCTTCTGTTAGCATGCACAATACCATTCAGTATCACAAATGCTAGTCAGTGAGGTTGAGCTTATCAAAGTAGACGCTCCTAGGTTGAATTGGGTTCTCCCCTTCCTCAGCATCTTACACTCTCAGTAGAGACAGTGGATACTGACAGTGGATAGAATGGTCTCTAATGAGGATATAAGAACTATGAAAAGCACAGGAGGATAGTCAGAGAGAACCTATGATCTTCTATAGGACTCCATGTAGAATTGTCTCCCAAGGCATCCCAAAACAAAGTTATATTTTTCAATCACCTCAAAATAAGAAGAATATAAACCTTAAAGAAATATCCCATACTTCTGTTCAATTCTGTGTCTTCTCACTTCATAGAGGGATGACACTAAACCTAGAACTTAAAAAAAGACCACGAATATCAAAACTTCATACAGAGATCCTTTCCTTCCTCTCCCATGATTGCTCTAATGGGAATACACCCTGCATGTCCAAGACATAGATAGTGACAGCTCTTACAGGTGCCACCTCATATAGATCACTTGTCCTAACTAGTCTGCCAAGTATTGTTGGGAGTAAGGTGGTGGGCTATTTTCCCAAGCCAATGTTAGCTGACTAATCACCTTGGTCTACTGTGTCAGGTGTGACTAGAAGGCAGAGATGGTGAATTTTATACTCATTTGTCAAAAAACATTTCATAATACATTTATATTTCTGTACATATTTTTTGTACATTTATATTATATACATAATGTATTTGTTAGCTTTTCATGGAGTATGTCATGTTGTGAGTTAATATTTGGAAACAGTAAAAGAGCCAGTTATGGGGAATATAAAGTGAGAGATCCAAGTTGAAAACAGGACTTGACTGCACTAATTCTTAAGGTTTTGGGCCTGCATGACTAAAAATGTTGTAAAAGTCATTATTAAAGAGAAATTTCCATAGATATTTTTGTAGCAGTGGATGACCTTTTAGGGTAAATGTTTTGTCTTCAAGAGTGTCTCTCCTGACAATGTATACTTGGGTGAGAAGTTCCTTGTGTATGTGTGACAAACCTGCTTTTTACCCCTTGGTACTATACATCATGGACTATTGTGTTTATTTTAAGCTATATTTCTTTTTTTCTAGAGGGACTGGAGAAATAGGCATATTGGATTCTGGGAAACTGTGGGCACAAATGCATTTCAGGGAACTTCTTGAAGGAGAAATGTCTATTGTAGAATTAAGAAGAAGACAAGTCAGAAATGGGGGCCTCAAACTAGAGATTGTTTACTGTGAATAATGGGCAGAAGAGAAGAGAGAAATCCAAGACAAATCAGTCTAGTAGAGTTGACTTTGAAACTTGCATAAATGAACAATAACGCACATGTGAGGTGGAGTTAAAGTTATAAGATAGATTTCTAAACAAGAGAAGCAGCTCTGTGTGTGTGTGTGTGTGTGTGTGTGTGTGTGTACGTGTGTGTGAGAACATGCTTGATTCTATCTACTTTTGACAACTGGAGATAGTACTAAGGAACTGATGAAACTTGTTGGGTACTTTGCCAGCTTCTGGTCTTCTGGACCCATCCTTTAATCCCTGGGGGTATCTGGGAATCAAGCCAGGTACAAGAATTGCCAATTCCCTCCTGGGAATGACTTGGATAAATAGGATTTTTATGTTCCTGTTAGTTCATGTGTAAGTAAGGGGTTGGGGAAAAGAGAGCTGCCCAGTGGGGTGTGAAGGACACAGGGCTTCTGTTCCCTGCTGAAATTCCAGGAACCTCAGGAGGCCTGTGTGTTCTGAAGTGTTCCAGTGGGTACAACCCCTACGGGCCCGGTTGCATCTGGTTCTCTCTGGGTGGACTTCTATCCCTTCTCCCTCCTCCTTGTTCTGTGGTGGTAGTTAGTGAGGAACTAGCTGGGCTTGTGCAGGGATATGGTTTTATTAGTGATTTAGAAGTGAAAGGGCTAAGGTGGATGCCATTCTCCTTGTTTGTAAAACTACCAGGAAGGAGAAAGCAAGCAGGCCTGTCTGTGTGGAGTGGGCTCGGGTGAATTCTTTCCTTTGGCTTTCCTTTATCAGGAAGCACCTGACTGCTAAATGGACATTGCTATGATCACATGTTTGTAAGGAGTCTCTTTGTTCTGTTTTCTTTAATGTTTTCCTCCAGTACCTGAAAAAAATCACACAAGGACAAGCCCAGTTTATCCTAATGAGCTTCTTGGTTCCCTAGGAGCCTCTATTCTCGAAACTCTGTCTCCCTGTGACTTTTTCTTTCTGTGCGTTTGTCATTACTGTTGGTCCCTTATTCTCTCAGGCTATCCTGTCAGCTTCAAATCCCCCCAGACACAAGTCTCAGTCCCCTTTCTCTTAAGCTCCTAACTATGGCCTACATGGAGCTGTGGTAGAACAGCTCCTTTGTGGTGACATCACAGCAATCCCAATGATTTGACCTTGACTTTGAACTTTCTCCCAGCCCATTTCCATTGTCTGTGACCGACAACCAATCCTTTCCATTCAGGCTCTGCACATGGTTTAGCTTTCTTGGTTCCTCCTGCCTCACCTTTCAACTTCCACAGACTTTTGTAAAGACACACAAACAAAGATAAAACAGACGAAACACATTTGCTCCTGGATGAAAACAGTCATCCTTCTAGACGGTCTCTACTCAGTTATTTTATCATGGGACTTTCTTAATTTATGTGGTCTGTAATCAGATACTGCTAAAAGTAGCATGCTTGTGCATGCACACACACCACTATGTTGTGTGAGGACTGGAGAATGGGGAGGGTCTCATTGAAGGCAGAAGTGCTTGCCTGGGCAGTGGGTGACAATGCATGTCCATGGTAAGATTCTGCTATTGAGATGAGGCTCTAGCCTGCTCCTTGTCTCAGACTTTGGTGCACTCCTGACCTTCTGGCTGATTGCCTTTCAGAAATCTGTGTTTGTTTGACCTGTTTGACATCTTAGATACCCAAACCCATGCCCCACTCCCACTGTAATTCTGCCCTATATTATATATTTGAGAATATAATATAATCACATCAACTCCTCATTCCCTTTCTGACCTCCAAACCCTCCCATTTAAGCTCTGGCACTCTTTCAAATTCATGACCTATATATATATATATATATATGTGTATATATATATATGTATATATATATATATGTGTGTGTGTATACACATATATAGTTGTACATAATATGTATATACAACTAGATATATACATATATGCACACATACATCTATATTCCTAAGTATACAAATATAACCTGATATTCGTTACTTGTATGTATATGCTTTTAGAGTTGATCACTTGATAATGGATAGCCAACTGGGGAAGATGTAACATATTCTCTCTCCTCTGAGGTTCCTAGCTTCAAATTTTCAGATGTGAGTACAAAACCTGGAGTTACATGATGTTTTGGGAGGTTCTAAAGAACATGAAGGGGTGAAAGTTTACCTAAAGAGTGAGAGTGGGGACCATATGCAACTTCAAGGAAGTTATTACCTATCCTGGGGTGGGACTTTTCAACAGTGTATCTATTTTAGGGTCACTCACTCTCTATTAAATAATCCCTTACTCATGCTTGTATAAATAACCTGTTAAGCTTACTGGTTCACCATGTGCTTGGGTGGAATATGCTTTGGTCTGTCATTGGTGCCCTTTCTGGGTTAAATGCAGGCTCCCCAGGAAAAGTCACACAGTAGCCTCCTTTGCTGGAGTTCCTGAAGCCCCTTGCAGGCTGACTTGGTCTGTGGTTCTTATTTCTTGCATTCCTCCTGTGCATTTCCTAATACTCTGTAGCCTCTACCAGTCTCGAGAATGACATCCAGGGCTTAGGGCGTGGGGCTGAATGGGTTGTCTCTTGAGGGGAGGCAGGCAACTAAAAAGATGTGGAAAAAGCTTCTTTAATTGTGTTTATGTTCCCAGCATGAGCCACCATTCCCACTTCCAGTCTGATTTTACCATGGTGTTAAGATAATGAACTGAATGACAACAGTGATGCCCAGTGAATGCTGAGGGACCAGAGAGATGTTTAGTAGTTAAGACCTTAAACTGCTCTTCCAGGGGATACAAGTTGGGTTCCCAGCAGCCATGCTAGGTGGCTTGCAACCACCTGTAACTCCAGTTCTTCAGTTTCAGGGAATCCAACTTCCTCTTTTGGCCCCCACAGGCACCTGTACTCATGTGCACATCACACACACACACACACACACACACACACACACACACACACACACGCATATTTAAAATAATAAAAATAATGAAGTAGTGCTTAAAAATAAAGTAGTGCCAACTTTAAACTCTGGGAAAACTTCATCATCTCAAGAGAAGGATAAATGAATTAGGGGGCAGGTGAAGGGCAGAAGGAAAAAAGGAACCGAAGGAAGACAGTTCCAACAAGGGAACTGAGCCCGTATGAGCTGTGGAGAATACCTCTGTTGTGTAAGCACCAGGTCTTGGGGTGGAGCTCACAGATTCCTGAGTGAAGGCTTGGATAGTACACACTCAAGCAACATGAGAATGAACACGGAATGCGTTAGTGAGCTAAAGGGAGGACCATGTTTAGCATAGGGGTAAGATGTAAAAGGCATAGAAAATGTGAGTGGGCAGAGACACAGAGAGACAAAGATACTTGCAAAGAAAAGGAAGAGAGAGACAAGTAAGGAGGATGATATACTTGAGCAGATAGAAAGGCAAGAATCAAATACAGAGATCAAAGAGATACTAAAAGAATAAAAAGGGAACCTCCTCTGCTCCAGCTAAGATCTGTGCTTTATTTTGGTAGCTTGAGAAGTCTAGGAAGGAAGAAGAAATAGACTCAGTATTGGTGTCTACTAAAGGCAGCATACTTCATCTGCCTGTGGATCTTCTGAGGGGTCCCATGTGTCTTTGTCCAGGATGAAGTTTCTGGGAGATTTGACACTACTTAAGTGGCAGGAAAATAAATCCTGAGTGGGCCAGGGAGGCCATGGAATCTGCCTTTTGTTGAGGGGCATTGAAATGTAATCTCAGGTGGCTTCTGCTCCTCTTAGAGTTGGCAAGGGGCACAGTGAGCACTTGTGCTGAAGGCTGCCTCTGTGTCAGTGCGTTCTGCACTGGCTGTGTGATCTGGTATATAACATCTAGTATGACACACTTAGCAGGCCTCCTCCAGATCTGGGAGAGACAGAAGAGGTAGAAGAACTGAAAGACTCACCTAGAACTTCACTTGGAAACCAGAGTGTGGTCTGCTCTGCTAGGGCTGTTTGTGCAAACCCTTATCCCTGCCTTTTTCCTATGAGCCATAGCTGCAGCTCCTTGGGCAAATACATGAACACTCAATCATCCCTTTGAATATTCACCATCTTTCCCTGTTGATGTTCTCCATCCCTTTGAATATTCACAGTCTTTCCCTGTTGATGTTTTCTGGGTGATCCCGTGCTTTAAACAGACACATCTTTTTGTCTCAGTTGAGCTCTCAGTGGGATGGCATGATGATCAAACCCCTGTGGTCACGCATAAAATTAGATAAATATAATATGCCAGCAGATGATAGTCACTGTGATAGAAATAGGGAGTAGAGGATTCCAAGCTGAAGGTGGGATGCTGAGGAAAGAGCTCCTTGATGAAATGATGTGTGGACGAGAGAGTATTGGGAGAGGAGATACAGGCAGAGGTCTCAAGGTGAAGCATCCTGGCCCATCTGGTTCTGGCAGGAGGGTGGGAGTGGAAACTTGTTCAGACAAGTGGCATAGGGTAGAGCATGCAGAGTCTAGTGACTGTGGTGGAGACTGTGATTTTACTGTGAGTGAGAAGGGAAGGAGGATTTTGAGAAGAGAAATGATGTGATCTGACAACATTTAAAAGGGTTATTATATGGATGTGGGAGACAGATTATAGAATTCATTTTCCAGTTTACCATGAGATTTGCTACATATAACAGGGAATCAAAGCTTTATTATTATTATTGTTATTTCTATCAAAACACCCAGAGGCATGCATTTTAGAGCTTATGTGGTGGGGTGGCTGCAGAAAGTCATCAGGGACCTGGCTTCTGCAGCTGTGCTTTTTCTATCCTGAGTGCCTGTTGTCCTCTGTCATGGATACCTCATGCTCCATAATGAATTCTGAAGCTGTGGCCACTCAGAGCATTCTGAAGCAGCAGAAGAGTCAACTGCCACTCACAGCAGCTCCGTTTCTATCACACGGGCCACACCAGAACCACAAACTACACTTAGCTTCAAGGGGCGTAGCTTACCTCCTGCATACACTTTCTAGGTTTTTGTCATTGAGAAAGAAGCAGTAAGTTGTTACTGGATGATAATTATCATATACTACACAGTTCAGTTTTAATGTAGGGGAGAGATAACATTGACTGTTAACCAGCTTATATCATATGGTGGTGTAATAAACAGTTGTAGATTGTTAGATACTGCATTTGGTAGGTAAATCTGAGTCTGGGGAGAAAAAATCTATTGAAAGAGAGGGTGTGTATTGGATCTATAGGGGAGATATTGTAGAATCTTGAAAAGGAACCCAGCATGGCCCAGCTGGTGAAGAGCTGATGTCTTGGCTGAGACAGGTATGGTACGCTGGTGGAACTTTCAGGCAGGCAGTTCGATATAGAAAGTTGTAGTTCAGAGACTATTTCTTAAATGATAATTTAAAATCCAATAGATTAGATGAGATCTGTCTAGGTATAAGTGCAGAATGAGAAGAGGATGAAGGCAAGGCTATCAAAGGAATTTGATGGGAGATGTCATTCTGTAAATATGTTTCTCTTATTGGTTAATGAATAAATCCTTGTTGGCCAATAGAAAAGCAAGATAGGTGGGACTAGGAGACAAGGAGGATTCTGGGAGATGTAGTAGAGAGATTCAAGATGTAGAGACTTGAGAGAGGAGAGGTCTGGACCCTCTCTCCGGTAAGATAAGACCACATGGAAACACTTAGATTAATAGAAATGGCTTACTATTTAAGACAAAGCTAGCCAATAAGAAGCTCTAGCCATTGGCCAACAGCTTTATATCTATACAGCATCTCTGTGTGTTATTTGGGGCTGATGTGGCTGTGGGACCAGGCTTTCCAGAAAACTGCATGTAACAGGAATTAGTAATGGAGATCAGGTAATAAACCCAGGGAGGGGACAAGAGTGCTAAGGTAGGGTGTCCTAGGGTTTAGAAGATTCAAGTGTATTTATTTATTTATTTATTTTGACAAGGGTGAGTTACCTGGATCATTTGCTTCTCATGAGCCAAGTGATTCAGAGCAAGTAGTGATCAATCAAAAGGTAATGGAGTATTCTTACAAGAGACTGCAAGGACCAGTAACCTGGATAGAATATATCTTATATTCTGTTGTTGGGCTTTCAAGAAGTGGGGGAAATCCTCAAACAGACCACAAACTAAGTTCAGAGTGGTGAACAGCAGCAGGGCAAGGGGATCTCAGCTTCAACCATGTCTTCCCAGATGTCCTTTCAAGAATCCCCTTCCTCCCCTCTCCTTCAGTACCTTGTCTTTAGCAGGAGAGACTATAGGGCTCAATCCATGACTGGTGGTGGGTTAGACACTGGCCATGGTCTTCAGTCACCCATGGAAGCTCTTTTAGAGTACTTATTACCCACTTATAATCCTTATTATGACTCATTACCTCCATTACCTCCTCTGGATCTGTAAGAATTCATACATATATCACTGAAAAGATACCCCACTCCACCCCACCATTGCTATGGCAACTATGTGTTGGGGTACTCCTCTTTCTGATGCCTTCCTTGCCTTCCTCTTGAACCTCTTCCTATGCTACCACTAGTGTTAGCTGATACATGATCCGAAGTAGAAAGCCCTAAATGTGGATTGCTAGAGTTTTAGCTCCCGAAGGCAAGAAAGAATATTTTGCTTTTCCTTGAGAAAACTGCTAGTAGAATGTTGAAGACACATCTGGGACATCACAGAGTTCTTTTGATGTGTTGTTAGGTTGGATGATGCGATGGTGACTGGCCAGGCTCTCCCAGCTTTTCTTCTCATCAAGAAGTTTGTAACAGCAAATCATGGATAAGTAGCACAGGAGGATGCTGACCTGTTGCCTTTTCTGTGGGCATATCAATTATCAAGATGAATGCAAGAATGTTTATAAAAACACACATATGAGTCACAGGAGAAGAATTTAGAAAGATGACTAAAGCATATTAAAGGCCTTTGTTTCAGCTGATCTTAGAGCTGAGTCACAGCTTTAAAGCAATGCTTCTCAAAGTATTTATAGTAGAAAATCAATTTTAAATTAGTATATTACAGACCAATATGTTTATTAGTATAATTTTCCTATAAAATTAAAAAAGCATGCTAGAAGTAGTATTGCACTCCTTTAGTTCCAGCCCTTTGGAATAGAGGTTAATGCATCTCTGAATTTGAGTACAGCTTGGTATACATAATAAGTTCTAGAACAAGGGCATCATAGACCCTCATAGATCTCAAAAAACAAATCAAATAAAAAAATTACAAACCTTAATGCTCTATTATCACAGTCAACAGCCTTAAAATTGCTGTTAAATTGCTGCAAAGATTTCTGAATATTTGTAGTTCCTGAGTCTGACAGGCAGAATTATGATCCCCCAAGGCAGACCACATCCCAGTGTCTAGAACCATTGAATCTGTTTTCTTACTTGGTGAAGGGACTTGGCAGACATGATGAAGGGTCCTGTGATAAGACTATCATCCTGGATTAACCAGGTTCCTGTGTTATCACATGGGTCCTTATAAATGAAGGAGCTGTGAGACAGGAAGTTGAGGTCAGAGCGAGGTGAGCCAAGAAGTATGTCACTTTAGAGCAAAGAGAAGGCAGGGAGTAGATTCTCCTGTATAAGCACAGTCCTTTAACTTGATTTCATCTTCTGTAACTGCATTGTTTATGCCACTAGATTTTTGGCAGTTTGTCACAGCATTAGCAGGAACCCATAAATAAATGCCATGTTTTTCAGACTGGAATTAGTTTGAGGATCTTAAAATAATGCAAGTTTAAAGAGAATAAAACCTAATGATTGTTAATTATTCTAGGCCACAGCACAAATAAATGACAGTGAATCTTCTGAGGCTTGGATGAGATACTTTCAAAAGAATAAGGGAAACATAAAAATTAAAATGTAAAAACTTATTAACATAAAGACAAAAATTCAAAACCAAATATGTTCATAAATTTAAGATATATTGAAAGAAGCATGCACTATGAACAAATAGGCTGCACCATTATAAACATGTCTCTTTATGGAAAACCTTTTAAAGAAGCACTTAATATAGTTTATCAAATGAACAAATGAAAGAGAGTGTATATTAATAGATTATTTTAACCTAATAGAGTCTCTAAATTATTTTATTCATGAGTCATTCTTAATTAAAGACAAAAAGAAGGCAGGAGACCACATAAAGTTTCAGAGACTATTAAAAACTAGTAATCTAGATTGGACAAATGACAAAATATGGAAATGATTGCTACTGAAATCAGGATATTATGGAGTACTTGGCTTCTCAACTATTATTCAGTATTGTTTTGAAAGTCTCATACAATATGTTAGATCAAGAAAAGAAACTAATTTGAATTAGCATGGCATAAAAAGAAGAAATTTGTTTTATTTACAAATGATAAGTTGATTAAATTATAGTGGTAAGTTTCTAGGAAATCCAGAATAATTTACAAAATCCTATGGAAGATCTGTAAAGGAACTTAAGAGTATGTCTGAAGATGAGGCAAATACAAGAAAAAAGTAGTTTCTTATTTGAAAAAATATCCAAGTTGGAATTATAAACAAAAAAATTTTTTTTCTTTAACTTGATGAAATGACTGAGGACATAGTAGTTAATTTTGAGAAAGGGAAAGGCAAACACTGATGTTCTAAATGTTAAAACTCACCCAACCCACCCTAACCCATGATTTGTTCATTTACTCAACAAGGTATTTTTTCTCTTTTACCTCCTTTCTTTTTTCCTTCTTTCTTTACTTCAGAGACTCACTACAGAGTCTTGGCTACCCTGAAACTCACTACATAGAACAGGTTGACCTCAAAGACACAGGGATCTATCTGCCTCAACCTCCCAAGTACCAGAGGGAGGGATTAAAGATGTACTCCACCATGCCAGTCCCGGAAAGCTTTTGAGCATCTAAGGGAACACACTTTTCTAGGCATGGAGGCATCTTTCAGGCATAAGAAATAGAGAAAAGACATTGTTGAAAGCAAAATCCTCATCCTCACAGAAGCTCTAGTGAGGCTACGGCTTAAGTATAGGCAATAGGCATTTAGTGGGGTTCAGCAGAGGGTGTAATTGTAGACATAAGTTTCTGCCATTTAGTCCCAAATAAACACACAGAATCTTAAATTAATCATAGACTGTTTGGCCAATGGCTCAGGCTTCTTATTGGCTAGCTCTGTCTTAAATATTAACCTATTTCTATTAATCTGTGTATCTCCACATGGTCTTGGCTTACCAGTGATGCCCGGGTCTCTTTCTTTCTTAGCAGATACATGGCATCTCTCTCTGACAAACTCTCTGTGTACCTCCTTCCAGAAATCTCCTAATCTGGTAGCCTTGCCTATACTTCCTGCCTGGCTGCATATTGCCTGTGCACTGGCCAAAACAGCTTTATTCATCAACCAAAAGAGAAACGTGTATTTACACCATGCAGATGGATATCCTTCATCATGTCATAATTGCTTAATAAGTAGCATAAAAATAATTAGGTTTCAACAAGATGAACAGTTTCTCCCCTCACATTATACATAAAGCATATTGCAGATGGCTTAAAAGCCTAAAAACAAAACCAAAATGCTAGGTGAACATTTAGGAGAATATGAAAGTGACTTGGAGGTGGAAAGAATAAAACCTTCATAACCAAAGGAAAGAACAAATGAGAAACTAAAAATGGAGAAGAAACATTCTGATTGAAAACAGACTTAAACGTTCTTGATGTCAAAAGTTACTAGGAGATAAACCAGGAAGCATATGTGTATTTTAAACATATTTAAATAGTTTGAACTATTTTTCATTTACATGAATGTGTGTGTGTCTTTGTGCCACATGTGTTCAGGGGCCTGTGGTTGTGAGCCCCAGTGGGGGTGCTGGGAAATAAACTTGAGTCTTCTGGAAAATAAGCAAGCTCTGTTAAATATGTTTTTTACAGCACCTGAGTCTTTAGGTGCTATAAAAATATATTTTTGGCATACATATGTTATTTAGCAGGTTGTGCTGTTTCTTTTTTATTTTTCATTCTCTGCGTGCATGTGTGTGTTATAAAATAAATACAAATGTGTATTTATTTTTGCTTGTGTCCATGCACATGTATGTGTCTGTACACGTGAACATCTGAGGTTAATGTTGGGAATAGTCTTCAGTCATTCTTGTACCTTATTCATTGAAGCAAAGTCTCCAATCAAACCCTGACCTTGCCTCATATGACTAAGTCTTTCTAGCCAGCTTGCACTGGGGATCCTCTCTTTGCTTTCTAAGTCTGTAAGTAGATAATCCATCTTGCCCAGACAATATTTACATGAATTCTGAGGATCTGAACTACGGTTCTCAGACTTGCCCGACAAGTGCTCTAACTATCGAGCCACCTCTTCTGCTCTAAACTGTTTATCAAATTTTATTTCTTTTAGGCACATATCCCTGGTTGGCATTGAGCATTCTGCATAGACCAGGCTGGCTTTGTTCTTACAGAGGTCCACATGCCACTGTCTCCAGAGTGGTGGGATTAAAGGCACCTATCTGATATGCTATTTTTTTTTACAGGTAATATTTATAAAGTGACAAGAAAGAAAAAAAAATCCCAACAACCATAAACTATGTGACAGTTTCAGACGAAGAAATCTCCTGGAGATAAATAGACCCTGCCAACAAAATGATGAAAATCTTTTCTATTTGTTTAAGTACCAGTTGGAGAATTTTTTTCCTTTATTCATTTTGCAATTGAACTTTGAAGACTAACCTTAGACTGTGAGTACAAAGGGACACAGGTATTCACATCCTGTTACTGGGAACATGGCTGTCTACAACCATTAGGACAAATAATTTGATAATATCCATTAATGATAAAAAATAAACTGTTTGCCCTGGGATTCCCAGTTATGTGACCCCATTTCCAGGAGTAGAGGCACAAGAGAGAAAGTACGGAAAGGGACATTGGTCTCAGACACAACAACAAAAATGACATTCAGACATTTAACTGAAAGATGGAAAACAAACCAAAAGACAATCAACAAAGTACCACATGACTGCCAGAAGGGAAATGCCTGAAAAGACCATGGTACAAGTTCAACATTGAACACCATGTGACTTCTCAATGAACTGGGCCTTTCTAAGTGGATCTGAAAGATGCTTGTACCAAGTCTTAAGTGAAGAAACAAATTGTAAGAGCACATAGTAAGATTTCTGTAGGTGAAACAAAACAAAACAATTGCTTAAAAATTCTTTACATATGATATTGAAGCAAGGTGGCTTTCACATGTTACCTTAGAGACTGGGATTCCAGATGGTGGGAGACATGGCTTTTTTCTATAGCTGTAGAATGGATTTAACAAAGGAAATAAGTGCGACAAAAGCAGGACTTTTGTCTTGTTCACTGTTGCCTTTCCTGTACCCCAAGCATAATATTGGTCCCATTCAAAAGGATGTACCATGTAAACAACCATCTATTATTTCCATAATTAAAAAATGAGAAAGCAGGGCTGGAAAGATGGCTCATCAATCGAGAACACTTGGTGTTATTACTGAGGATCCTGGTTTAGTTTATAGTACCCACATGGTGGCTCACAATAGTTTGCAATTTCAGTTCCAGAGGATCTGATGCCCTTTTCTGGCTTCCATGGGCACTGCATAACGTGGTGTACAGATATATATGTAGGCAAAGTACCCTCACACATAAAATAAAAATCAATGAATCTAAAAAAATTTGAAGAAAGCATATAGGCTCAGACAGTGGGAAATTAGAGTAGAAATAAGGCATGAAGATGGTACCTTCAGAAATGAGAGCTGTGCTTCCAAAGAAGCACAAGGGCACTTTGAAGTAAGGAGTAGGAGGGAATGGGGAGAGGAGCCAGCCATGTGTGATGATGGCAGTTATAAAGATAATGGAGTGATGAGATCTCCCTGAAACAGTGGAGCCGGTGTCCTTATCTTCTGAACACTTGCTCAGGGTATGGCCGGTGATCTAACTGTAGATCAGTGTTAAGGGCTGACCACTAGAATTCAGTGGTCAGGGGGAAATAGTGTATGATGTGATGTAATCCCTAGTCTCAGAAAGTGGTGGAAGAAAGGTGTGTGCTATAAAAACTAACAAAGTAGACCACAGAGTCTCTGAGAGCAGAGTCCCCGATGCTGCCTGAGGACCTGAGTCTGCGCCGTCTGAACACAGCTTGCCTTTACAGCTCCTGAGCTTGCAGTGGTCAGCCCCAGGGGAGACAGCCCTACTGCACATACAGGAAAGGGCCAACACCTGGTATTCATAGTGTTCAGCTTGACACAAGCAAATACATAATGGAAAGTAGCACACACACACACACACACACACACACACACACACACACACACACAAATAAAATGAAGGGCCTAGAAGAATAAAAGGGATGAGTAGTTAAAAGTGTAGAAAGATAAAAAAATTATTTAAAAATTTTATTTACTACCTCTAGAAAATGTGGGCATGCTATTCTTAAGTCAAGGGCCAGGCTTCTACAAAGAGTTACTATAAATTAAAAAAACAAAACCAAAAACAAACAAACAAACAAACAAACAAACAAAACAACTGCTTACTAAAAGAAAGTTCCAAATGATTAGAAGGCATGTCTGAATAACTAGGACATCAAGGCATGCATTTACAACGTAGACCACAACACGGACTTGTGTGTTGAAAGTAAAGATAAGAGACTAGGCGTAAGTGCAAGCAAAGCTTTTTTTCTTTTGTCCCCACTGCCTAGCCCCAAATAAGCATACAAAAGCTTATATTGACTACAGAATGTTTGTCCTATATCTTAGGCTTATTATCAATTAGCGCTTACAGTTTAAATTAACCTACTTCTATAATCCACGTTTTGCCAAGTGGCCTCATGACTTTGTTCTCTTGCATGTCTTGTCCCCCTGGCTGCTGGCTCTCTCTGATCCCGCCGTTCTCCTCTCTGTACTTCCAGCTTGGCTTTCCCTCTATATTATATGCCTTTAACTGTATATCATTTATATCTCCACCTATCTGTGTAAGAGGATTAAAAGAATGGAAAGGAAGAAAGAAAAATTTCAGAAATGAAGATGTATTTTTGATCAAAACTGTCTCATGAGAACAGGAAAATTCTAGATTTTGAATTTTAGGCTAGAGTAATTAATTGACAAGTTTTCAGAAAAACATCCACATGTGAAGGAAAGTGAGTTGGGATAACCTAAGACTTATTTACAAAACTAAAGTCCAAGAGATCTTGGTCTATGTGATCATGAGGAAAAATAACTGGGAAGCTAAATTTCCGCAGTTAGAAAGTATCAAGCAAGAATTAGGCAGAAATACAGGGCTCTGAAAATTGTGACATTTCTGAAATAATTATTCTCAAGTGAAAAATTAGAGAAAGAAAATGAAGTAGACTGCAATGCTAGTTGGTAAACAAGGAAGTTGCTGACAAGAATTGTTGTAATAGTGTATTCCATGTAACTTGTAGGAACTGATTCATATAATAAGAGTATGTAGCATAGAATTGGTTATAATTTGGAGCAAATTTTACTACTGTTTTTGAGGTATGATTGGGAAAGATAGAGAACTAAAAAATGATATTTGCTTATTTTTGAAGGGAAATCACAACAACAAACATTGTTGGTTATTTATAAAGAAGTGTTTTTTAAGATGATGCTTTTACAGAAAGCAAATATAGGCGATGACTCAGTGGGGAAGAATACTGCGTAAACCTGAGGACCTGAGTTTGGATCCCAGTGCCTTTGTAAAAAGTGAATGTGGCTGTGTTGTGATCCCAGTGAAAGGAGAGAAGATGATCACTGGGCTTCGCTGGCTGCTAGCCTAGGTTCAGAGAGACCCTTTCTCAAGTGAATCTGGCAAATAGTGATAGAGCAGGACACCCATTGAGGAAGGGAGTGTGGGTCCACCATAGAGAACTTTCCTAGCATACTCAAGGCTTTAATGCCTTGAACTGCCAAAAGAAAAAAAATAATAGAAATGAGAATGTAAAATTCAATACATCTTGGAAAGGTCAGTAAGAGGGGTAAATAAAAAGGACAAACCCCTGAAATCATAATAGATGACAGAGTTAAAAAATAAAACAAAATGTGAGCTTTTGATGAGAGAGGCACCAAAAATAAATGGGCAATTCGAGACTGAAAAGTGAATGAATGGATAAAATAACTGTGTGTTGGTGAATGCCAACCCAAAGAAAAGAAGGTTAGCCAAGAAATACCAGATGGCAGAATAAGACCAAGATTTTAAGTGGGACAAAGAACACTGTTTTATGTAGAAAATAGGGTACAATTTGCTAGAAGTCACGAACTTTCATGTATCAAAAGTACTTTGCCCTGAGTCAAATGAAATAAAACCTGTTAAAAATGTAGGAAAAAATAATCATAGTTGGGGCATTTTAAAATCCCCCTCTTCAAAAAGTCAATACAAACAGAAACAACAGGGAACATTTGGGAGGGATGCTGAAGGAGCTGTCAGAGCACTGCACACAAGGAAGGAAGAATGAACATTATTTTCAGTCCCCAGGGGGCATGGAAAATAGGCCGCTGATCAATACTGGGCAATGAGGAAATCTCAACAAAGCAAGAAGGTTGAAAATGTACAGATCATGTTTTTCAGTCCTGTGCAATATAAAGAATTAAAATCAAAATTGCCACGAAAACTTAGAGCCTCTTGGAAACACAGGAGAGGCCTTTTTAGTATGCCTTGGTGAAAGGAGAAAGGGAGCCTTGGGTACCTACTGCTTATGAGCTGATAGAGCTATGCTCATCTTGCAGCTGGACTGTGGAATTTTCATTTGCACTAATTTTTATTGCAAAATTAGACACATCAAAAGTAAGTAAACAAAACATTTGGCTTTAGAAACTACAATGTAAAGTCAGACAAGCCAAGAAAAAGCAGTAGGGAATTAGTAGATATAAAAGCAGAAATAATTTTAATAGAAAAGCATGGATTGAGAGAAGAGTTCTCTGAGATCTGGTCAGCTCCAGCAGGAGCAGAGCCAGTCTTAGAAGCCTTGGGTGACATCTGTGCAGGTGTGGAGGCCCCTTCTCTGGTTGCAGTTTCCTGACCTGGCAGTCCCCTCTGATTCCCGGAAGCCTGTCCTCTGACTAGCCTTCTCATTGCTTCATCTGCTCACTGCCCCGTCACTCTCCGCTCACTGCTCTGATCCTACTTATCCCATTACCCTAGATATCTTTGACTTTATGGATCTCTTCTTTCCAGGAAGCTTTACCCCAATGTCTTTGACAACACACTGGCCTTATTCATTTCCCAAGTCTTTTCCATTTTGAGAGTGAATATCCCTCCCCTCCCCTTGATATTCTTCTTTAAACTGTGACATAGCCATTTTGGACACTGTTCTTTGACCTTCAGTGCTCTGGTGGCTTTGAATTTTCTGTGACTGTTTTTATACTTTCCCCTTTCTGAATTAGGCTTCTGATAATGCATCTGATAAGCAAGTTTGCTGTGCTGGCTCATTTGTGTAAAGTGACTGGCTCTCACTGTCATTATCTTGGGCAAGATCTTTCTGAGGCTTCTTGTGACTTTCAACAAACCAAGTTATCTTTTTTTATTATACACTTTTTGTCTTCTGAGATTATAATTACATCATTTCCTTCTTCCCCTTTTCCCCTTTAGCCCCTTCCATGTAACTACTGCCCTTTTCTTTGTTACACATACACACGTGTGTGTAATACTAAACATATAGATACCACCTGCTCAGACTGTATAATGTTACTTCTATGTATATGGTTTCAGGGCTGACCATTTGATATTGGGTTATCAATTGGTAGGTCTTCCCCTCGGAAGACTATTTCTCCCACTCTCAGCATTCCTCAGCTGACTATAGTTCTTCGTCTAGGGTTGAGGCTTCTTGGGATTTCCCCCATCCACACTACATGGGCTTCCCCACGTTAGCATTGGTTTTGTACTTGTTCAGGTCATGTTTAGACAGCCATATTGGTGGGACATTATGGATGTAGCACCTCTGATATTTCTAGAAGACATAGTCTCACAGTTAACTTCTTGTTTCTCTGGCTCTTACAATCTTTTCTCCCTATTTTCTGCTATGGTCCCTGAGCCCTAATTGCAGAGATTGATTTGTAGATGTATCCATTGGGACTGTACTTCATAACTCTGCATTTTGATTGGTTATAGTTTTTTTTGTAATGATCTCTGTATAAAGAGAAGTTTCTTTGATAAAGTGTGAGCACTACACCTATCTGGGTATAGGACAAATATTTAGAATGTAGTTAGGTATTATTCTGTCCTGACCCGAAGGGTAGTCAACGATGAACCGGGAAATACGTAGGGGAATCGAAGGACAAGGGATAGGAAGAATGATGACGGCAAGTCGATATTCTGATCAAGCTGACAAATTTTATTTTCTCAGGAGAGGCTTATGTAGGGTCATAGGCAGGATGTGAGCAGTTTGCACATAGGCAAGATAAAAGGGTCAGTAGAAGGAATGCCCTGAATTAATCTTTAATTGGCTGTAAAACTGTAGCAGGAGGAATATCCTGAGCTATTCTTTAACTTGCTGTAAAGCTGTAGTAGGAGGAATATCCTGAGCTGTCCTTTAACTGGTTATAAAACCACAAGCCTGTATCTAGGAATGCTCGGCTGAGCATTCTGCTTACTTCTTAAGAGGCAGTAATTTTCTATCTTAGAGGCCCGAGGTAGTGAGGATGATGATGGTCCCCAACATTATTCTGTTTAGTAAAGTGATGGCTGTAGGTGTACCTGGATGAGTCAGCAGTGAGTAAAAGGGTTCCCATCATATAGGGCATTTTGGTTTTTGCAATTAGGTAAGACATTTTGTAATATTCAAGTAAATTATTTTTGTTGATGGTGACAATTTTAATTTGTATATGAAAAATTTATCAGTTACTCAGAACATGGCATTTTACATCTGAAGATGTTTTTGTGTGGCTGGTTTTATGATTGCTACAATCAAAACTTCATTACAAAATAAGCAAAGAGGTTTTCTATACAGACATAATCATTAGAAGTAAGTCCATACTGCAAAAAATAGTCTAGCATATCTCTTTTCCTGTCAGTCTGGATGTGCTGCAGCCTGGTGCTGAGAATTCCTGTCCTTCTGTCTAAATTGTCACTTGGACAGAACCAAAAATATTTTTTTTAATTAAAATATGAATTAAAGTTGCTAATAAATTCTCCAGTAAACACCAGATTTAACTTTTGAAATTACATTTATGCTTAATTTAAAGTTGACTTTATACTTATGTGTACAGATGATTAGGAAATGTTGTTAAAGGGTTTATTTTTAACCGTTATTTGCTGCAATTGAACACTTTTCTATAGAGTAAGGAGATAACAGAAATCTCTAGATTCAGATATTGTAAAACAGTGCCATCCAACAGTTAATGGATTTGATATTTATATCCAAAGAATGACAGTGGGAAAATAGTTTTTGTTTTCTGTAATTAAGTCATTCTATTTTCATAAGAACAGGAACATCTGTATGCACAGCAAAAATACTGCAGTTTACAGCACGTGACAGTCTCCAGTCTGAACCAAGGTGTTCCGACAGCATTTGCTAGTATTGAGTGACATAGTGGTGTGCTTAGCACAGAGCGCACGTGTTGTGTGTTTAGAACCAAGGCCACAGTGAGGTTGCCTGATTCAACACCAGTGACGGCCAGAAACACCCCACACATGTAATTTTGAATCAAATTTTGGTTACTATGTGTTTTGAAACATCATTATTGTCAATTTTTTATGACCCTCACATTCAGTTATGCTAACCCACATGGGGTCATCACCTATAGCTTAAGAAGCTTTGAGCTAAGTGATGTTGGCAACCTCTAGGGGGAAATGGCTTATCTTCCAGGGATTTCTCATTGATGCCTTTATTTTAGCCCTGTGAATTAGCATAGTTCTCAGAGGCATGGTTTCCAGAATTGTAGGCAGTATGGTGTTTGGAATAAGCCAGCATCTTTGTAGTGATTTGTTAACAGCAGGGATAGAAAATACAAAGCCTTATTGGCAGTCTGGTTTGCCTGGTGCCTCCTCACCCCTGAGAACCTCCATCTAGGCAAACCCTAAGCAGTCTTAGGTTTTAAGTTGGTGTAGGACAGTTCTACAGTAGCTCCTCACCCAGACATGGAGGATGGGAGGTGGTAAAGATGATGCCGTTGCTGGGGTGTGCCATGACTGCAGGCTTTCAGAAACTTGGTCTGGACTCACACACAGGAACAGAACACTGTCACATTCGGAATACCCTCACCTTTGTAAATTTCTTTGTGTATTTGTAGTTTCCGGGTGACTCTTTGAATTTCAAATTTCTAATCTAGAATTAGTATAGCTAAATATCATTTCTTTCAGCCTCCCAAGTCTTAGATTCCTTATCCTTCTCTTGCCTTTGACAGACATACAGAGGCAGAGACTGGCCCAGAGTCTGCACTGAGGCAGGCGTGCCCTCAAAGTCACCTGATTTGTCTGGGAGAAGCAGTTCATACAGAAAGATGGTTTGGATATTCCTTCTGATGCAAAGGCTGCTTTCATCTGGAGTGGAGGGAAGAGAATGTGCCGCCTGCTTCGTTCAAGTAGTAGCCAGCGTTAAATTTAGCTCTAAAGTATTGGTTATATCCTATATATAACAGCAGAGGGCGCAATTGGACAGTTAATCTTCATAGTTCCAGTGGATGGTTGTGTGATTTTTGTCTTTGGTAATTTTTAAAAATTAATTGCAGTTAATTTAGTTTTTGAAATAACATGCATACCTTTACAAGGCTACAATAATATGTTTAACATTTATGCCATGTACCCACTCACACTAGAGCAAATTCTAATAGCGTATTTAGTTATTTTTTGTTGCTTTTTTATTTATTCTTCTATCATACAATACATCCCAATCTAGTCTTTCCCTCCCTCCTCTCTTCCAAGTACTCCCCACCTCCTCTCCCCCAGATCTATTGTTCCTCAGTTTCTCTTAAGAAAAGCGCAGGCCTCCCATTGATACCAAGATGCAGTAAGACTAGGCACGTACACTCATATCAAGTAATATTGTTAATTTAACCCCGACTCTTCTTTTTCTAAGAATTAGCAACTATTATTAATGTAGTATTTATTTATACTTCCCATGCGCCTAGGTTTTAAGTGTCATAACTATGTACCTATTTGTATTACAAAGTATTGCTTTGCAAACTTGAGATTTTATATATGTGGTTTTATATATTTGTTCCTCTTTGAGATGAGAGTTTCCCCCTGTCCTAGTTACTGCTCTATTGCTGTGAAGAGACTCTAAGACTAAAGTAACTCTTACAAAAGAAAGCATTTAATAGGGGGGGTCATGATTACAGTTTTAGAGGCAGAGAGTGTGGCACAAGGGCAGCCATGGTGGTGGTGGGGAAGGGAGCCATGACAGCTCAGAGTTACACCCTGATCTGCAACCAGAGAGACACTGGACCTGCAATGGGGTTTTGAAATCTTAAAACCCACCTACAGTAGCTCACTTCTTCCAACAAGGCTATGCCTCCTAATCTTTTTAATTCTTTCAAATGGTTCCCCTCCCTGGTGGAATTCAAATATAAGATCCTATAGGGGGTATTTTTATTGAAGCTACCACACTCCCAACATCACTTTATTTAAAATAAAAATATGTATATGGATGTTTTGCCTGCTTGATATCTGTACACCATGTGTGTGCCTGGTGCCCAAGGAGGTCAGAAGAGGGCATTAGATCTGGTAGTTACAGCTGGTTGTGGGCTCCAGAAGGGAGCTGGGAATCAAACCTGGGTCCTCTGCCAAGAGCAGCAGGTGCTCTTAACTGCTGAGCCACCTCCCTAGGCCTCACCTTGTTATTTAGGATTTCTCTTTGGTTCCAAATGTGTCCTTAGTTACTTTCAGTGTTGCTTTGTACAAACGCTGTCCTTTTATTTATATCTCTCTCAGCTGAAGATGTTTGTTTTCAATTTCTTTTCATTACAAATATTATAAAGCAAATGGATAACCAACATGCATTATGCATCTATAGGAGAGTCATAATTAAATCCCTTTGTAGAATTAATACAACCAAGAAAAATACTTAATGATAATTTTGATGAAATAAAAAACTGGTCTGTACTTAAACAATTCTGCAAGGAGCCAGAGGTGGTGGTGATACTCGTAATCCCAGTGCTCTGGAGGTGGAAGCAATAAGATCATGAGTTTGTGATTAGCCTTTGCTACAGGTGAGGCCTTGTGCCAAAGTCAAGAGCAAGATCCAGCCGCAGTCTACAACCCAAACTGTTCATGTGATCTTGTATGTGTGGGTCATGTCACGTGATCAGGAGCATCCTCAGCTTTATCACAGATTTCAAGGTCATTTTCAAAATGCTTGACTCAAACCCTTGACAATAAGTGGGGACCAAGTTTTATTTTCATTTTTTCTGTTGCTCCAACTCTCAGTGTCATCTGGCTGAACTTTTGTATATACGAGGGATCTGTAAATGGCTTCTTCTTGTTTTATTTTTATTCCTCTCAGAACGAGTGAAGTAGTTTCTTCTTACTATGTACTGACCACTGGATTTCTTCTGTGAATTTCATGTTCAGTTTTGTTTGCTCATTTTCTCTTGAGTTACTGATGATAACTTGCTACCAGACTATTTATTCCCTTAGTACATGAGTTGCAAGTGTCTCTCATATCTGTGGCTTGTTTTTAAAATTAGTTTATGGGGCTGATCTTTACTTTTCAGTTTTAATGTATCCACATTAAGATTTCTTATAATGTTTGCTTTTTAAAGTCTGGTTTAGGATTTCCTTATCCCTGTTTTGCACAGAGACATCTGTTTGTATTTTTCCGAAGACGTTCAGTCTTTGTTTTTTCATATTTAACTTTTAAGTTACTTGGAGTGATGTAGGTGTGATTCTGTCTTATTTTTCCCACATGGATAATCAGTTGCAGGAAGCCAATTTCTCTTCCTTTAGTGGCTCACCAGGCCATATCTGACACAGCTAAAACTTCCTTAGCATTAAAATCTATTTCCTGGATCTCTATTCTGATGTTAGAATAGGAGTTTCCAATTTGTTACTATTGACATTATGGCCAAATAATGCTTTGTTGGGAGGGTCTGTCCTAGACATTGAAGAACATAGCAACACCTCCAAGTTGTGCTAAATATTGGCAGTGTCTCACAAGTTATGATAATGTGAAATGTTTCCAAACTCAGCCCTGGGCTGAAATGTGTATTAGGTTAATTATCCATCTCCTCCTCAATATGAGAGTACAAATGTCTTTCCATCCATGTATTTTCAGATAAGAGAATCTACAGTCCTCTTAACCTCTTCTTCCCCGAGGACCCTGGAACCTTATCCAGTGGAGTACTTGCAGACCACTTCTTGTGATGCTCCTCTGGCTGGTGTGGCAGCACTGTTTAGTGTGTGTGTGTGTGTGTGTGTGTGTGTGTGTGTGTGTGTTATGTTATCCCCTATTAGCCCTCAAGGTGTGCTGCTTCTCCTCCATGTTGGGTCTTGAAATGGGAAATAGCCAGCTGAAAATACTTTAGTCGATGGCAACTGATCTCAGACAAGTCTTCCATTCTCCAGCTTCTTCCAAAGGGAAAGATTGATGTAAACATCCCTTCATGTCCTTCTCCGAATGCTTTTTTCTGTCTTTCATGTCGAAGTCGAGGCAAGCCTCTCACTCTGAAAGCCAGAAGGTCCTGGATAGATGTCCTACCAACACTAAGAGATCACCGGTGCCAGCCCAGACTCCTATAACCAGCAAAACTCTCAATCACTATAGATGGATAAAACAAGATAGTGCGCAGCAAAGCCAGATTTATACAATATATATCCACAAACCCAACCCTACAGAAAGTTTTCTGGAAGGAAAACTCCAACCCAAGAAACTTAACAAGACTCACAAAAACATAGGCAATAGATAATCCCATTTTACCAAAACCCAGAAAAAGGGAAACAATTCACACACAATACCACCACCAAAAAACAATCCAAACAAACAAGAATCAACAATCAATGGTCATTAATATCTCTAAATATCAATGGTTTTAACTCACCTATAAAAAGACACAGACTAACAGAATGGATCCAAAGTGAGAATCCATCCTTCTGCTGCATACAAGAAATATAACTCAAAGACAGATATTACCTCAGAGATAAAGGCTGAGAAAAGATTTTCCAATCAAATGTCTCTAAGAAGCAACTGGTGTAGCTATCCTAATATCTAACAAATTAGACTTCAAACTAAAATTAATCAAAAGAGGTGAAGAAGGTCATTTGATATTCATCACAGGAAAAATCCACCAAAATGAAGTCTAAATTCTGAACATCTATGCACCAAATTTGAAGGCACCTACATTCATAAAAGCAACATTACTAAAACTCAAATCACATATTAAACCCCACACAGTTATATTGGGAGACTTCAACACCCTACTCTCACCACTAGATAGGACTACAGACAGAAACTTAACAAAGAAACAAAGGAACTAACAGAAGTTTTGACTCAATTGGGTTTAACAGACATCTATAGAACATCCTATCTAAACACAAAAGAATACACCTTCTTCTCTGCTCCACATGGAAACTTCTCTAAAATCAACCACATACTGGCAATAAAGCAAACTCAACAGATTAAAAAAATTGGAATAACCCCCTAAATCTTATGGGATCACCATGCCTTAAAATTAGAACCCACCAAAACACAAATTGCAGAAACCATACAAACTCATGGAAATAGAACAATGCTCAACTGCATCACTCTCAGGTAAAGGAAGAAATAAAGAAAAAACCCAAAGACTTCCTAGAATTCAATGCAAATGAAGGCACAACATATCCAAACCTATGGGATACACTAAAAGCAGTGTTAAGAGGAAAATTCATAGCACAAAATGCCCACATGAAAAAACTGGAGAATAGCCACACTAGAGAATTAACAGAATACCTGAAAGCTCTAGAACAAAAAAGAAACAAACTCATCCAGGAGGAGTAGACACCAGGAAATAGTCAAATTTAGAGCTGAAATCAATAAAGAAAACAAACAAACAAACAGAAAACAATACAAAGAATCAATAAAACAAGAGTTGTTTCTTTGAGAAAATCAACAAGATAGATAAACCTTTATCCAAACTAACCAAAAGGCAGAGAGAGAACATGCAAATTAACAAAATCAGAAATAAAAAGGGGGACATAACAACAGGCACTGAGGAAATTCAGAGAATCATCAGGTCATACTTTGAAAACCTGTACTTCACAAAATTGGAAAATATAAAAGAAATGGACAATTTTTGGATAGATACCACCAAAAATTAAGTCAAGAATAGATAAACAATTTAAATAGAATGAAATAGAAATGAAATAGAATCAGTAATCAAAAGTCTCCTAACCAGAAAAAGCCCAGGGCCAGATTGTTTTAGTGCCGAATTCTACCAAAGAAGAGCTAATACCAATACTCCTCAAATTGTTCCACACAATAGAAGCAGAAGAATCATTGCCAAACTCTTTTTATGAGGCTACAATTACCTTGGCACCCAAACCACATAAAGACACAACTAAGATAGAGAGCTATAGACCAATATCTCTCATGAACATTAATGTAAAAATACTCACTAAAATACTTGTACATAAAATCCAAGAACACATCAGAAAAATCCTCTACCATGATCAAGTAGGCTTCATCCCAGAGATGCACAGATGGTTCAACATATGAAAATCCATCAATGTGATTTACCACATAAACAAACTGAAAAAGAAAAAACAAATGATCATCTCACTAGATGCTGAAAAAGTCTTTGATAAAATTCAACACCCTTTCATGATAAGGTCTTGGATAGATCAGGGATAACAGGAACATACTTACACATGATAAAGGCAATATACAGCAAACCAACAGCCAACATCAAACTGGATGGAGAGAAACTGAATGAGATTCCTGTAAAATCAGTAACAAGATTGCCCAGTCTCTCTCTATCTCTTCAACATTGCACTTGAAGTTCTTGATAGAGCAATAAGACAACAAAAGGAGTTCAAGGGGATACAAATTGGAAAGGAAGAAGTCAAACTTTCACTATTTGCAGATGACATGATAGTTTAGATAAGTAAACTGGAAGAAACTCTTCCAGCTGATAAACACTTCCAGCAAAGTGACAGGATACAAGACTACCTTAAAAAAAAAAAGTAGCCCTACTATATATAGACATTGAAGGGGCTGAGAAAGAAATTGGAGAAACATCATCCTTTACAATAGCCACAAACAACATAAAATATCTTGGGGTAACTCTAACCAAACAGGTGGAAGACCTGAATGACAAGAAGTTTGAGAAAGAAAGAAATTAAAGAAGATTCCAGAAAATGGAAAGATTTCCCATGCTCTTGGATAGGTAGGACAACATAGTAAAAATGGCAATCTTGCCAGAAAATATGGTACATTACACAAAAGCAATGGAATCTTGAAATTTGCAGGCAAATGGATGGAACTAGAAGAAATCATCTAGTTCCCAGTGAGGTAACCCAGTCACAGAAAGACAAACATGGTATGTACTCACTCATATGTGGATATTAGACATAAAACAAAGGTTTACCAGATTACAATCTTCAACTTCAGAGAGTCTAGGAAACAAGGAGGACTGTAAGAGAGGCATACAGAGTCCCCCAGTGAAGGGGAAAGGGACAAGAGCTCCTGAACAAATTGGGAGCATGAGGGGAGGGTGAGGGAGGTAGGAGAAAGAGGAAGGGTAGGAGAACATGAGGGATCAGGAAGATTGAATGGGGAGATGATTAAAGGAGAGCAAGAAAAGAGACATATCAATAGAAGGAGCCATTATAGGTTTAAAGAGAAATCTGGCACTAGGGAGTTGTACAGAGGTCTACAAGGATGACCCCATTAGGAATCTAAGCAATAGTTGACAGGCCACCTTAAATGTCCTTCCCCTATAGTGAGAATGATGACTACCTTAAATACCATCCTAGAACCTTCAACCGGTAGCTGATGGAAATAGAAGCAGACACCCACAGCTAAACACTGAGCCGGACTCTAGGAATCCAGTTTCAGAGAGAGAGGAATGACGTGAGGGGTCAAGGCCACGCTGGGAAAGCCCACACAAACAGTTGACTTCAGCTAGTGGGAACTCATGGACCCCAATCTGACAGCTGGGAACCAACATAGGACCAAACCAGGTCCCCTGAATATGGGTGTCAGCTAGGAGGACTGGGAAGTCTGTGGGACCTCTGGTACCAGGATGGAACCAGGATGTAGCTCTAGTGCTAACTGACCTTGGGAGTCCATTCCTCACGGAGGGATACTTCCTTAGCCTAGAGACACCCTAGGCTCTATCCCAAATGACTTGACAGATTTTGATGATCTCTCATGCAAGGCCTCACCTTGCCTGGTGAGTGGATGGGGGATGGGATGGAGGTGCTGGTGAGGACTTGGGAGGATGGGAGAGAGAGGAAACTGGGATTAATTTGTAAAATAAGAGAAAAAATTAAATAAAAAAAAAGAAAAAAAGAAAAGATCCAGATCGGAGGCGTGTCTTCCTGCCTCCAAATGTCCAGACTAGAAGTGGACCCATCCACTTTGAACCAGGCAGAAAATGTCACAGGTGTGCCATTCTTACTTGAATTGTACTTTTTTCAGATATAATCAAGCTGATGACCAAGAGTAGTCATCATATTTCTTATTTAATTTTATTATTTTTTGGAAGCCTGTTTGTAATCAATGAGAGAGAGAGAAGGAAATGGATTTGTATGAATGTGGAGGTGAGGAGAATATGGAAAAAGTGGGGGAAGGGAACTGTAATCAGAATACATAGTAAGAGAAAAATCTATTTTTGAGGACTGGGTGGGTGAAGGACACCTATATGCCTGCCTGGGGCCACTTTCCCTGGGCAGGTAGAAACAAACAAACAAACAAACAAACAAACAAAACCCCCACAGTGGTCAGGTGCCATTATTTTGAGTAGATATATGGTGGGATATGGGAGAGAAAGAGGCAGAATGTTTCATGCCCTGTGGAGAGAGGCAGATCTGAAGAGGCAAAGACAATAAGTAAGGGGCTGGTTTGGGAGGCCTGCTTGCTACCCCGGGCCATGGTGACATTCAGACCTGGATAGTTGCCAAGGACCATACCTGGATCTGTGGTTGTGCTGCAGCCATGGTCTGTGCTGATGCCAGTGGCTCCTGTTACTACCAAAGGTCACACTGGTTAATTACTAATTGGGAAAAATGCCTTACAGTCTCAACAGAGGGTCCTTTCTGTCTGATGATTGTAGCTTGTGTCAAGTTGACACAGAAAACCAGCAATACAGTGATTAATAAGGGAGGGCCCTGCCCATGGTGGCCGGTACCATCCCTGGAGTAATAGTTCTGGATTCTATAAGACAGCAGGATGCGCAAACCATGTGGAATAAGCCAGTAAGCAACACCCCACCCCCATTCACCATGACCTCTGCATCAACTCCTGTCTCCAGGTTCCAGCCACACTTTAGTTTTTGTTTTGACTTCCTCTGATGATAGACTATGATCTGGAAGCGTAAGCCAAATAAGCCTTTTCTTCCCAATTTGCTTTTTGGTCATGGTGTTTTTGTTACTGAAAGACCTGCAGAGCGTGGACCTTCACGCTCCCACTCAGGAAAGGCGACACCCCAAATCACTCACAAGAAGTGGTCTAGATGCAAATAGCATGAGGAGTTTTTATTCCAAGTGCACTGGGATCCACAGTCATACGCCACGAAGGGGTAGAGGACTGAGGACCTTGAGGACAGAATTGAGATAGCTTTTATAGGATTTACATCAAAGCTAACAAGGCTAGTTTCAAAGCTAACCTGTCATTTTTATTAGGCCTAAAAGCAAGGTCATGGGATAGTTCAAAACTTGGAATGGTTAATAAGGTTTCCTAGGTTACAGAGATTTCATAGAGTACACAGTTTTTACAAGGTGGGATTGTTTAGTGCACCTGCAAGGTTAGGGGTTTTCTTTCTCTAGGATCAGCGGGCTCAGTGGCCTTGTCCTGAGCGGCTGGGAGAATGTCCTCTCCACTCAGGGAGTTATCTATATCTATTGGCAGAGGAACTTGTTCTTTTTAGTTTTTCCTTTTTGCCATGAGTCCCATCACTTTTAGTTATTAATTTTCTTTATAGACAGGATGACCCATAACAATTCCAAGACTGTTGTTGTGGATAACAACATTCTTCAGAAACTAGATGGTTACGAATAATAATAATAATTTCCAGAAACTGGTCATCGTGACCAAGCTATTTCATGTGTTTTCCTTTTTTCCTGAGCTTAGCATGCAGCTAGTGGTCATTAGAGAGTTAGGCTGTATTTTCATCCATCCTTTCATTACAACATTAGAAACCCTAACAAAGATACTAGCCAACCATTATGTGATTGGATTTAAGGCATGCTCCATGAGATGGAACCCATACCCAGCACTGCTTAGGTGGCCAAGAACCTGAGACTACATATACAATGAACCTAGGAGAAAATCAAATACAACTCTTATAAAGGAAAATAATAATAAAATGACTCCTAAGGACATTTTGGTATACTCATTGTTCAGTGTCTTGCTTAGCCACCGTCTGAAAAGCTTCCTCCTACAGTAGATGGGAGTAAATGCAGAGACCCGTAGCTAGACAAGGGACTTGGATTGAGAGGTCTTGAAATACTCCATCAATTACTTCTTGTAGTACTAAATGTCTCCATCAATTACTTCTCCTTGTAGCTCAGAGAGCCCTGTGGAAGAGGTGGTTGATGATTGTAAGAGGTAGAGGTCATGGAGAGTACAAAGGAGAAAAGGTCTTCTAACTGCAGCAGGGCTAATACACATATGAACTCAGAGATACTGTTGCAGCATACTCAGGCCTGCATGTATCTGGCAGATGGAATCCCAGCACTGAGGGGGGGAAGAGGACACAATGTCCCATCCCTAAACGGGAAGCTATCTCCAACTGATAAACACTTGTAAAAGAAAAATTAGTTTTCTCCAATAGGGATCCTGTTTCTCACTGCTTATATCCTGTTTTCACCCAGCTACCTCACTTCCTGTCTGTCTGTACAGACTTCTGGACCTCTATGTTTAGTTAGTAATAAGCTCCATGCTCTGACCTCCAGACAGGCTTTATTTGTACAAGCAAGATATCACCACAGGTTGTTAGTAATAAGCCTGAATTATAGATCAAACAGTTTATAATTAATATAAACAGCTGCCAGATAGTTGGGAACAGACATTTAGGACAAGAAATGTCCATTTATATATGGCTCCCAAATGTTTGGCAAGAATTTCCACATAAAGCCTGAAAAAGCTATAAAAAGAATTCTAAATACACAAAACTGGAGTCAAACTCAGCTTTTTGGTAACCACATTTTCTTGGGCAGACTCAGTTTGCTAGCAACAGGCAGAGCTGCAGCTCCTTTAAGAGAAGGCTTTCTGCCTTGCTTTGTGCTAGTGGCAAAAACAGAAGGGTCTTTAAGAGGCATTTCTACCAAACACTTAAATGGGGTTTATGAGCAGTGGGTGGCAGGCTACTTGTTGGCTGCATGGACTTAGAATCTTCCTGGAGTTGGGGCAGAAAACATGGCTCCTGATGCTAACTCTGTCATAAAGCTAATAAGCAACATGAAGATGGGAAATACGTTGGGCATTGGTGGCTCACACCTTTAATCCCAGTACTCAGAAGGCAGTTCAAGGCCAGCCTGGTCACAGAGCTAGTTCCAGGACAGGCTCCAATGCTACAGAGGAACTCTGTCATGAAAAACAAAAACAAAAACAAAAACAAAACAACAACAACAAAAAGATGAGAAATACACAGAGAGTCTGGATCCTGTATGTTATTGTATTGTCTTTGAATCTCTCTCTCTCTCTCTCTCTCTCTCTCTCTCTCTCTCTCTCTCTCTCTCTCTCTCTCTCTCTCTCTCTCTCTCTTTTCCTCTCTCTCAACAAGGTTTCTCTGTATTGTTTTGGAGCCTGTCCTGGAACTCGCTCTGTAGACCAGGCTGACCTTGAATTCATAGAGATCTGCCTGCCTCTGCTTCCTGAGTGCTGGGATTAATTTTTTTGAGTGCTAAGAGACACAGAATTATGAAAACTGCTAGACTCAACTAACCTATATAATTTAAAAGTATTTTGACTTTAAAATTTCAGTCAGAAAATGTGTTACTTTGGAGAAGAGGTTTTGCTTTTATTTGCACAGGAAATGAGAGGCTGTGGATTCATTTCTGTTTAAAGAAAATCAGGTTTGATCAAGGAAGACCCCCCCCCCCCGAAAATCCTGGCTACAAACATAAAGAAATAAACCTGAAAGAATACAAGACATATGATATATATTTTACCTGCTCAAACATAAAAACTCTTTGGCTGACATATGCAGTACACAATCTATACTTGTATTAATGCAAATGTGTGTGTTACTTTTCAAAGTTCGTGTATTTTCAGAGCAAGGGACCAGGCACCAATAGAAACAAATGACCCACGTGATTCAGCATCTAGAACAACTTCCAGGCTGCTGTCTGAGATTATCCAGTCTCACAGAATATTACAGCCAAGGCTTAACAATTATCCTAAATTTTCTCAGGGTCCCTTCAAAGATTACCAGCTCCCCCAATCAGCAGCAAGTAGGCTAGAGACTATGCCCACATTCCCCCAAAAATTGGATTATGGATGTTTGTCTTTGTTTAGGGGGTTTGGTTACAAATTCTTATTGGTCATAGTTAAAAAGAAAAAAACTAAACAAAAAATGTTAAAGTCAAAGATCTCTTTCTAAAGGAAAAAAGGAAAATAGGATATAGAAATGATAGGATACAAGGATAGATTTTTTTTTAAATAGCCATTAGTCTCAGGATATTTTACATTAGTATGGACTTTGATTTATTGATACAAATTTAAAGTTAATTTTGTTATACTGTATGTATATTTCTATTCTCGTTAAGGTATTATGTTTATGCAACTTATTTAAAAATGTAACACATAAAACAGGGAAAGTAGAGCTACCGTGTGTGCTCCTTCTAATGAACATTTGCCCAGAGTAATGAAAACACATGGTTGGCTGCAGCAAGAGAAGAAGCAACCAGTGCCCAACTGTGAGCAAAACTCAGAGAGCAGCAACTTTCTTAGCTGAATGGACATCCTTCATGGAAGAGGTGATGGCTCCCAGAAAGTTCTTCAGCAGAGAAAAGGAAGCCTGGAATGTCCTCACAGTATCCCATGGGATGTAGTGATAATGAAGTCAATGCAGTACTTAAGATCAGATGTGAATTGACTTTAGAGGTCAAGATAAGACTTTCATATTTTTATACACAAGTAAAAATGAAACAGTGGAATTTTCTTAGGCTGAGCAATTGAGATTTGGAGTGGGGGGCAAGTATAATTTTATTCTTTGGTGAATTGTGTTATTTCTTCTATTTCTTCTTTTGACTATCAGAAAGTAACATTAATATTTCAAACAATAAAATATTGAGATGTGAAGTGAAAAAAAGAAATGATTGATAGTCATCTATAATAGTCAAACTTATAATAATCACATTAGATGGTCTTCAAACACTTCAAATACCTACAGAATATGGCATTTAATATGTTTAATAGCCTAAGGCTTTGAATGACAGTGGGACATATTTGCTTCTGGTAGCACCAATGCACTTCAGAGATGTACTTTACTTCTTTTGTGGCAAAAGTTAGCCACTGGGCAAGAACTGCTTTTGCCTTGACTGCTGACAATATGTTGTCTAAATTGGAAAAGCAGGATACAAAAGAAAGTGACAGCTGAACTTTGCCAAGATAAAGTAGGACAGTCCTTCAGAATATCCTGCTCCACAGAGAAGTCTGTCAGACGATCTGGGTCTATAGGCAAAAGGTGGATGTTCCAATGTTACAGAAGGAGCTTGGGTGACTGTTCAGGCAGATAGCTGTTTCTATCATTTCTTATATTTTTGGAAGTGGTGTAGACATTGTTAATGTAATTATTGCCTGTATATAATTGTATGTATAACATAGTTTTTCTATGTTAGTTAAAACCTTCACTTTTTATTTAGACAAAAAGGGGGAAATGTGATATTTTGTTTGTGTTCTGACAAGTAAAGCTTGCCTGGAGATCAGAGGGTGGAGCTAGCCACTAGTTAACCATAGAAGCAGGATGGTGGTGGCTCATGCACTTAATTCCAGCATTTGTGAGGTTCACACCTTTAATCTCAGTCCTTGAGAGGAGGAGATAGGAAGTGATAAGGTAGGGTAGAGACAGGATATTGGCTTTTTGGTAAGAGGAGCAGAGACAGGTAGGAAGGAAGCAACTAGTTAGCTTTTCCTGGCTCTCTGATCTTCCAGGTTTTTACCCAGATATTTGACTCTTGGGTTTTTATTGATTAAGATTAATTAATCATTAATTAATTGCCAGATTTTCTTAATTTAAATTATCCTATCTATCTTTTCCCCCTGGGATTTTACCTTTCTCTATTTCTGTATATCTTTTCTTTACTTCTTACTTACTCTCTGTCTGGTGGGTGATTGGCCCCCAGCATCCTCCTCTTCTTTTCTCATTCCTCAATGTTTTCTTCAGATTTATCCTCCTCTTTTATTCTCTCTGCCTGCCAGTCATTTCTCCTGTCTTGCTATTGGCCATTCAGCTCTTTATTAGACAAATCAGGTATTTTAGACAGGCAAAGTAACAGAACTTCACAGAGTTAAACAAAGGTTAAACATAAAAGACTGCATCACATCTTTGCATCATTAAACAAATGTTCCACAGCATAAACAAATGCAATACATCTTTAATATTCTACAACTCCTGTTTGGAATTATATATTTTATCTTTGTATAGTTATGCCCTTTTTTTTAATATGGGGAAAGGGTTTCTTCTGTGATTCTGCTAAGGATCTGATCTATGCCATCAGCATGAGATTCTTTTTCATCTATGCCTAAACTATAGATTTTGTCTTTTCATTGATGTTCCTTTATCTTCAAGTCTTGATATTCTATCTTCTACTTCATTCTTTCTACTGGTGAGGCTTTTTTTTCTTTAAGTTTCATAATTAGGTTATTGCATTTTTCATTTTCCCCTTCATTTCAGTTGGGGTTTTCTTTAGTATTTATATTCCTTTCCTAAATTCAGTTTTCAGATCCTGGACTTTCTCATTTGATTCAGCTATATATTTGTTTTTTTTTTATGGACTTCAGTCAGGAGTTTATTCTTATCCTCTTTAAGTTCATTAGGATGTTTGTATATTCCTTATATTCCTTGAAGTCTTTGATCAATCTTATGATTATTTTAAACATCTCAATGTCTTGGATTTCATCTAGGTAGTTCTAATTGGAGAACATTTCTATAGGGCTAGTGGGTTTGTGGGTCATATTGTTTTGCTTTTCACACTATTTGTGTTTTTGTAATGAGACTTGGTCATATAAGCTTCTTTTGTAAGTTATCTGATGTGACATTCTAAGCTGCCTCTGATAACTGATCATTTGCTTTTGTTTTTGTTTCTGTTGTTGTTCAAGTTTGGTTGCTGTGGTGGTTTGACAAAAATTGCCCCCATAGACCCCAGAGGGAGTGGCACTATTAGGATGTGTGGCCCTGTTGGAGTAGGCATGACTTTGTTGGAGGAAAAGTGTCACAGAAAGAGGCCTTTGAGTTTTCAGATGCTCAAGCCAGGTGCAGAGTGGCATTCTCTTCCTTCAGCCTACAGATATGATCCTTCTCCAGCCCCATGTCAACCTGAATGCCGCTATGCTTCCTGCAGTGATGATAATGGACTAAACCTCTGAAACTATAAGCCAACCCCAATTAAGTGTTTTCTCTTTTCCTTTTTTCTTTCTGTCTTTTCTTTCTTTTTTGTGTTTTTAATAGCATACAGACTCTCTGTGTATTTTTCATTGTTACATGACCTTTTTTTTATTACTCTATTTATTTTATTTTTTTGTTCTTTTGATACAGGATTTTTTCTGTGTATCTTTGGCTACCCTGAAACTCACGTTGTAAACCTAGCTAGCCTAGAACTCACAGAGATCTGCCTATCTCTGCCTTCAGAGTGCTGGGATTAAAGGCATGTACCACCACACCCAGCTATTCTATTTCTCTCTTTTTTAGATTTTTTTAATTTTTATTTTACATACAATCCAAGTTCCCTCTCCCTCCCCCCTCCCTTTCTCTTTCCCTCTCTCCTACTCTCTCATGCCCCTCCCACCCCTGCCAACACTCCACATGTAGGGTGATGCCCTAAAAGAGAGGTCATCTAAATCTGTCAAGTCATATGGAGTAGGGACTAGGACTTCTCTCCTGTCTCTAGGTTAAGGGAGAATCCCTCCATGGGGGATGTGCCCTCAAAGTCCTTTTGTGCACCAGGAATACATCCTGGTTCCACTGTCTGAAGTCCCTTAGACAGCTCAGGCCTTCTAGCTGAGGCCTATGTTCAGGGAGTTTGAGTCAGTCCAATGCAAATTTCCCAGCTATTAGTCTGGGGGCCCATTAGTTCCTCCTTGTTCAGGTCAGCTGTCTCTATGTGTTTCTGCAGCTTGGTCTTGTTCTCTGCATCTGGATTGCATTTCGGCCCAGTGTTTAGCTGTGGATGTCTGCTCCTGTTCCCATCAGCTACTAGATGAGGGCTCCATGATGGTGGATAAGTTAGTGGTCGATCTCATTATCAGTGAAGGATATTTATGGTAGCCTTCCACTGTTGCTCAAATTGTTAGTTGGGGTCAGTTTTGTAGGTTTTGGAAATTTCCCTAGGTTCAGTTTTCTCTTCAAACCTATTATGACTCCCTCTATTATGCTCTCTCTCTCTCTCTCTCTCTCTCTCTCTCTCTCTCTCTCTCTCTCTCTCTCTTTCTCTCTTTCTCTTGCCTATTCCTCCCCTGACTCAATCTTCCTAGTCCCACTTGTTTCCTCTTCTCCCCTTCTCTTTCTCCTAGCTCCCTCTCCACTCACAGCACACCCCCCAACACCCCATGTGCTCTGGAGATCTTTTCCCTTTCCCCTTTTGTGAGGGACCATATAAGAATCTCTTAGAATCCTCCTTGTATCCTAGTTTCTCTGGCTGTGTGAATTATAGGCTGGTGATCCTTTGCTCTATGTCTAAAATCTATATATGAGTGAGTACATATGATGTTCCTCATTTTGTGACTGGGTTACCTCATTCAGGATGGTTTCTTCAAGTTCCATCCACTTGCCTGTGAATTTCAAGATTCCATTGTTTTTTCCCCTGAAGAGTAGTATTTCATTGTGTAAATGTGCCACATCTTCTTTATCCATTCTTCAGGTGAGGGTCATCTAGGTTACTTCCAGGCTCTTGCTATTTCAAATAATGCTGCTATGAACATAGTTGAGTACATGTCGTTGTTGCATGGATGTGGATCATTTGGGTATATGCCTAAGAGGGTGATTGCCAGATCCTGTGGTAGACTGATTCCCATTTTCCTGAGGAACCGCCATACTGATCTCCAAAATGGCTGTACAAGTTTGCACTCCCACCAGCAATGGAGAAGTGTTCCCCTTTCTCCACATCCTTTCCAGCATAAGTTGTCATTGGTGTGTCTAATTTTAGCCATTCTGGCAGGAGTAAGATGGTATCTCAAAGTTGTTTTGATTTGCATTTCCCTGATAGCTAAAAATGTTAAGCACTTTCTTAAGTGTCTTTCAGCCTTTTTTATTTCCTCTATTGGGAGTTCTCTATTAAATTCTGTACCCCATTTTTAATAGTGTTATTTGGTGTTTTGTTGACTAGTTTCTTGAGTTCTTTGTATATTTTGGAGATTAGCCCTCTGTGAGATGTAGGATTGGTGAAGATCTTTTCCCAGTCTGTGGGCTGCCTTTTGGTCTTGTTGACTGTGTCCTTTGCCTTACAGAAGCTTCTAAGTTTGAGGAGGTCTCATTTACTAATTGTCAATCTCAGTGTCTGTGCTACTGGAGTTATGTTCAGGAAGCAGTCTCCTGTACCAATTTGTTCTAGGGTACCTCCTACTTTCTTTTCTAAGAGGTTCAGTGTGGCTGGATTTATGTTGAGGTTTTGTGCATGGCAATAGACATGGGTCTATCTGCAGTCTTCTACATACCATCATCCAGTGTGCCAGCACCATTTGTTGAAGATGCTTTCCTCCTCCCATTGTATACATTTAGCTGTTTTGTTAAAAATCAAGTGTTCATAGGTGTGTGGGTCAATATCAGGAGTTTTGATTCGATTTCATTGATCTACTTGTTTATTTTTGAGCTATTACCAGGCTGTTTTCAGGACTGTAGTAGAGCTTAAAGTAGGGAATGATGATGCCTTCTGAAGTTTCTGTTTTGGTACAGGGTTGTTTTGGCTATCCTGGGTCTTTTGTTTTTCCATATAAAGTTGATTATTATCCTGTCAAGGTCAGTGAAGAATTGTGCTGGGATTTTAATGGGGATTGCATTGAATCTGTAGATTGCTGTTGGCGAGATTGTCATTTTTACTATGTTTATCTGACCTATTCAAGAGCATGGGAGATCTTCCGATTTTCTGGTATCTTCTTTAATTTCTTACTTTAAAGACATAAAGTTATTATTATATAGGTCTTTGACTTGTTTGGTAACCATTACCCTAAGACACTTTATGTTGTTTGTGGCTGTTGTAAAAGGTGATGTTTCTCTGATTTCTTCCTCAGCCCCTTTGTCGTCTGAATAAAGTAGGGCTAATGATTGTTTTTGAGTTTATCTTTTATCCTGCTAGTTTGCTGAAGGTGTTTATTAGCTGTAGTAGTTCCCTGGTAGAGTTTTTTTTTGGGTCGCTTATGTAAACTATCATATCATCTGCAAATAGTGAAAGTTTGACTTATTCCTTTCCAATTTGTATCCCCTTGATCTCCTTTTGTTGTCTTATTTCTTAGCTATTCAAGTACAATATTGAAGAGATATGGAGAGAGAGGGCAGCTTTCTCTTCTTCCTGATTTTAGAGGAATTATCTTAAGCTTCTCTCCATTCAGTTTGATGTTGGCTGTGGTTTACTGTATATTACTCTTATTATGTTTAGGTATGTTCCTGTAATCACTGATCTCTCCAAGACTGAGTGTTGAATTTTGTCAAAGGCTTTTTCAGCATTTAAGGAGATAATCATGTGTTTCTTCTTTTTCAGTTTGTATATGGTGGATCACGTTGATAGATTTTTGTATGTTAGACCATCCCTGCAACCCAGCTATGAAGCCTACTTGGTCATGGTGGATGATTTCCCTGATGTAGTCTTGGATTCGGTTTGCCAGTATTTTATTAAGTATTTTTGCATCAATGTTCATGAGGAGTATTGGTCTGTAATTTTCTTTCTTAGTGGTGTCTTTGTGTGGCTTGGGTACCAAGGTGATTGTGGCCTTGTAAAACAAGTTTGGTAAAGAACCTTCTGTTTCTATTGTGTGAAACTATTTGAGGAGCATTGGTATTAGCTTTTCCTTGAATTTCTGGCTGAATTCTGCACTAAAGCCATCTGGCCCTGGGCTTTTTTTTGGTTGGAAGGCTTTTGATGACTGCTTCTATTTCGTTAGGGTTTATAGATATATTTAAGTTGTTCGTTCTTGATTTAATCTTGGTAAGTGATAGTTATCCAGAAACAGGTCCAATTTCTTTGAATTTTCAATGTTTGTGAAGTACAGGTTTTCAAAGTATGACCTGAAAATTGTCTGGATTTTCTCAGTGTCCATTGTTATGTCCCCTTTTCATTTCTGATTTTGTTAATTTGCATGTTCTCTCTCTGCTTTTTGGTTAGTTTGGATAAAGGTTTGTCTATCTTGTTGATTTTCTCAAAAAAAAAAAAACAACTCTTTTTTGCATTGATGTGTTGTATTGTTTTCATGGTTTCTACTTTATTGATTTCAGCTCTCAATTTGATTATTTCCTAGAATCTACTCCTCCGGGTGAGTTTTCTTTTTTCTTTTTTTTTCCTAAGGCTTTCAGTTGTGCTGTTAATTATTTAATGATATTATCCTGTGTTTTCTTCATATGGACTCTTAGTGCAATGAACTTCCCTTGTAGCACTGCTTTCAAGGTGTCCCATAAGTTCGGGTATGTTTTTCTTCATTCTCGTTGAATTTCAGGAAGTCCTTTATTTCTTTCTTTATTTCTTCTTTGACCCAGGTGTGGTACAATTCTACATTGTTCAGTTTCCATGAGTTTGTAGGGTTTCTGCGATGTGTGTTGTTGAATTCCAACTTTAAAGCATGGTGGTCTGATAAGATACAGGGAACTATTCCAATTCTTTTGCATCTGTTGAGGTTTGTTATGTTGCCTAGTATGTGGTTGATTTTAGAGAAGGTTCCATGTGGAGCAGAGAAGAAGGTATATTCTTTTGTATTTGGATGGAATGTTCTATAGATGTCTGTTAAACCCAATTTAGACAGAACTTCTGTTAGTTCTTTTGTTTCTTTGTTAAGCTTTGTTAAGCTTCTGACTGGTGGTCCTGTCTAGTGGTGAGAATGGGGTGTTGATGTCTCCCATTATAGGTATGTGAGGTTTTATGTGAGCTTTGAGTTTTAGGAGTGTTTCTTTTATGAAGGTGGGTGCATTTGTATTTGGAACATAGATGTTCAGAATTGAGACTTTGTGCTGATTGATTTCTCCTGTGATGAATACAAAATGACCATCTTCATATCTTTTGATTGATTTTGGTTTGAAGTCTAACTTGTTAGATATTAGGATAGCCACACCTGCTTGCTTTTTGGGTCCATTTGATTGGAAGATCTTTCTAAGCCCTTTATCCTGAGGTAATGTCTATATTTGAAGCTTAGATGTGTTTCTTGTATGCAGCAGAAGGATGCATTCTGTGTTCATATCCATTCTGTTAGCCTATATCTTAAAGTGAAGACCTTTAATGTTGAGGGAAAGTAAGGACCATTGATTGAAAATGCTTGTTTGTTTTAGATTTGTTGTTGGAGGTGGTATTGTGAATATATTTGCTTTGCTTTACCCTTGGGTTCTGGAAAAGTGTCTTTGTATTTGTGAGCGTAGTTAACTTCCTTGTGTTGGAATTTTCCTTTCAGAACTTTCTGTATGGCTGGATTTGTAGATAGGCATTGTGAAAATCTGGCTTTGTCATGAAATATCTTGCTTTCTCTGTGTATAGTGATTAGAAGTTTTGCTCCGTATAGTAGCCTGGGCTGGCATCTGTGGAGTCTTAGTACTTGTAGAACATTTATCCAGGACATTCTGGCCTTGAGAGTTTCAATGGAGAAGTCAGGTGTAATTTTGATAGGTCTGCCATTACGTATTACCTGGCCTTTTTTCTTCACTGCTATTAATATTCTTTCTTTATTCTGTATATTGTTTTGATTATTATTTGTAGAGGGGTCTTTTTTCTTTGGTCCAGTCTTCTTGTACTTTCATTGGCATGTTCTTCTTCAGATTGGGAAAGTTTTCTTCAATGATTTTGTTGAATATGTTTTCTGCACCTTTGAGCTGGGCTTCTTTGCCTTCCTCTGTGCCTATTATTCTTAGGTTTAGTTTTTTTCACGGTGTTCCACATTTCCTGGATATTTTGTGTTAAGGATTTGTTGGATTTAAGATTTTCTTTGGTTGATAACTCTATTTCCTCTAGTTTATCTTCAGCACCTGAGATTCTCTCTTCCATCTCTTGTATTTTGTTGGTATGCTTGCGTCTGTATTTCCCAATCGTTTTCCCAGTTTTTCTATTTCCAGCATTCCTTCAGTTTGTGTTTTCTTTATTGTCTCTATTTCAGTTTACAAGTCTTGAACAGTTTCCTTCATCTGTTTAATTTTTTTTTTCTTGGCTTTCTGTACTTTCTTTAAGAGAGTTGTTCATTTCTTCCAATTTTTTGTTTGTTCTTCCCTCCATTTCTTTAAGGGATTTTATCACGTCGTCTTTGAGGGCCTCTATCATTACTATGAAGATATTTTTTAAGTCGTTCTCTTCTGCTTCATGTGCTTTGTGGTGTTCAGGTCTAGTTGGTATAGAGTCCTTAGATTCTGGTGGTGTCATGCTTGTCATTCTATTTTTAGGTGTTTTCTTGTATTGCTGTCTTCCTATTGCTTCTTCCAGTAGGTGCAGGTGGGGTCTCTCTCTGTCTCTCTGATACTCCCTGGTGGGCTTAGGTGGGTCAGAAGTTTGATGTCTGTAGCTCTGCGTGGTCCAAGCTTTCTAGGAGGTTTCTCCTCAGGCAGAGTCCTGATGAAGGCAAAAGATGGGGTCAAAGATTAAGCTCCAGCAGAGGGTTGGCGATGGGTGTCAAAGATCTAGCAGGCAGGGACTCAGGATGGTCCTAAGGGGATTGGCGGATCTCTGAGAGGAGCCCGGAATTCCAGCAGAGCACAGGCGGTGGGGGTCAGAGTTCAGATAGGCAGAGATTCCAGGTGGTCCTGAGTGGATAGGCAAGTCTAATGTGCTCAGAACAGATCCAGGAAGTTCCCTGAAGGTGGCGGGATTGTTGGATCTGCCCTCTGCCTCAATGCTGAACCAGAGCAGTGGGACAGTGGGCAGGGTAGGGCACTGGGTAGGGGGAGGGCAGGCTCTTCGTGGGGGTGGGTGGGTGTGTATCAGAGCACAAGGAGTACTCTCACAGGGGACAGGTCACAGGGGGGAGTGAGATTTGGGGCCAATCCAGGGAGTTCCCAGGGAAGCGTCTTGGGGGGGGGCATCCAAACCGAATTCATCCCTGGCTCACCTCTAGCAAAGGCCCAGGGATGGGGGTCAAAGGTCTGGCAGGCAGGGACTCAGGATGTTCATGCAGGGATAGACAGATCTAGTGGGGGCCTGGCATTCTTCAGCTGAGATCTCTAGCAGAGGCCTGGCAATGGGGGTCAAAGATCCAACAGGCAGGGACTCAGGATTGCCCAGAGGGGATAGGTGGATCTCTGGGAGGGGCCTGGAACTCTAGCAGAGGACCAGAGGTGGGGGTCAGAGATCAGGCAGGCAGGGATTCAGGGTGGTCCCGCATGGATAGACAGGTCTAGTGTATTCAGAGCTGTTCCAGGAAGTTCCCTGAAGGTGGCAGGATTGTTGGAACTGTCCTCTGTTCCAGAGCTCAACCGGAACTGGTCCCAGACTCATCTCTAGCAGATGCCCAGCGATGGGGATCTAGTGTTTTCTTTTATTGAAAGGAAAAGTACTGGCTCAGGACACCCAAGACCAAGTTCTCAGCACAAAATGAGATTTATCTGAGACAGAGGACAGAGGACAGAGATACCTCTACAGGAGATAGAGGAAGAAGGAGAAGGGGAACGGAACAAAGGAGAGGGGAGAAAGGGTTAAGGGAGAGAGGGGTTAGGAGTATTTGTCCCAGAGCAGGACAAAGGACTGCCTCTGGATAGAGAGGACATAGATGTGGCAGTTTATAAAGATATAAGAGGAAACTTTGTATTAGAATGAGGTATTTAATTTTAGTTTGTCATATTAATTAGGTGAGTCAAAGAGGGCTTTTGATTACTGGATTTCAATACTTTGACAGTTGGACCTTGGTAGTGAGCCTCAGGAAAAGGGGTTGGCCAAATAAGGAAATAGACCTTGATGGCTAGCTTTAGTGATGTAATCTAATGGTTTTTAGCAAGGCAGAGTTAACTGGGGAGAAGGGCAAGGCCTGCCAGAGCCACCTGATCCAGTGAGCTAGTGCCCCTTCATTTATAAGGGTTGTTGTGGTCAAGGTGACTTTTCAGAGCAATAGAAACCCTAACTAAGCAGTTGCTGTCAAGGATAGGATATGTTAATTCTTGACACTTGGTATTGATTTTTTATTATGGAGTCTGAGGTGATTCCAGTTTAGTGGTAAGCAAGAAATCACATGAATGAAACAAATGGTTGGATATGCCTTGAATGTGTTCAAATTGTGCTACCTTAGTGATTCCTTGTAGTATTATTTGATTGTGTGGATGAGCTGGGATTTTTGGAAATCACCAAGCTAGAATTGTGCACAGGTGGCATGACTTGCAATAGGGATGGAGATTGGGGATGGTGTAGGTTCATTAGGTTCCCAGGAACTTATCAGGCTTGGGAGGCACAAAGGATGTATGGCCAGGGGTTGCTTTTTGATATTTGTGGCACCTGGGGCTTGAAATGGCTGGAGAAGGGGAGGGGCAGAGCTTACCAGGCTCCACAGGCATACAAGAGGAATGACAAAGCCAGGCCTGGAGGTTGGGGATATTGTAGGCAGGTGAATTTACTAGGCAGTTCCAGTGTACAGAATGTGCATTGAGGGTAGACCTGTGGATTAGGGGTTGTATAGGAATTTGAGTGTCCTGGGACTCAGTAGGCTGGGTCAGTGAAGAAGATGCATGAGTGTAGCTAGGGACGGATGTGGGTGATGTCGTGGGGTGTCATGGATGGATGCAGATGATGAACAGCATGGACTAGGTCCAGGCACTGGGGATATCACAAGTAGGTGCCACTCTGGGAGACTTACCAGTTGACTAGGGCTAAGCCTGGAGTTGAGGATGATATAGGTGGATAAGGATTCATAAAATGCACTAGAAAACTAGAAAGATGTAGTGCACAGGATGTGTGACCCAGGCTTAGCCTAGGAATTTGGGATAGGTTTTTTTTTGGGGGGGGCAGTGTCTCATTGTGAATCTCTGGCTGGCCTGGAAATTGCTATGTAGACTAGGTTGGACTCTGCTTTTTTATGTGAGCATCCAGGTTCCTAGGTTTCTGAGTTGGTCCTTTCTCCAGTATTTTGTTTGTTTGTTTGCTACCTGGAAAATAGTCAATGGTTCCCATGAGTTGGTTTATTTCCAGGAACTCTGTGTCATTAGCCTGTGTACCTTTTTTTATACACATACTACAGTGCTAACTATGGCTCTCTAGTGTATCTTGAGATCAGGTATCTTCCTGCCTCGGGCTTTTTTGTGTGTCTCATGCCAGCTTGAGCTATTCAGTGTCCTTTGACATTAACTTTCCATTCCTGTGAAGAACATTATGAACATTTTGATGAGGATTGTTTTGTATCTGGTTTGCTTTTGGTAATATTAATGCTTTAATAATCTTAATTTTGTGAACTCAGAAACATGGGCTCTATTTCTGTTTTCCAGTGTCTTCTTCAAATGCTTTAATAGAGTTTTAGAATTTTCACTTTAGGAGTCTTTCACTTCCTTAATTAAGTATATTTCTAGTTACATTTTCAGATACTGGAAATGAGATTGATTTTGAGAATAAATTTTTAATAAATCCACTCATAATGATAGAAAACTTACTGGTTTCTATATGGGGATATGTCTTCTTGTATTTAACTGAATTAAACTATCAATTCCAAGACTTTTGTTAGAATTGTAGGTGTTTCTATATGAAGAATGATACTAGTTGCAAACACATTATTTATCCCCATTAGTTTTAACTCCCTATCATTTTTTAAATATTACAAAGATCCTCTAGATAAAGCTTCTGGTAGTGTTTAAATAAGAGTAATGGGATTTGAAGGGAGATACCTGCCTTCTCGATCTAATTTGGCCAGGGCTTATATTGTTGTGCTCAGATTCTGAACCTCAAAATCAGGAAACAGGAGAAGGAATCAGGGAAACAGGCCATTTCTGTGTATTTAGTGCTTTTGTGGGGGAGTAAACAATGTTAAAATCTGGAATATTAATGAGCCTTATCTGGAAAGAAGGTAGTTTATGAAACAAAACCTGTGATTGATGATGGAGCAGCGCTCGCTCATTAGCTGGCAGAGAGGGATGTCTGATGTCGCTCATTAAACTTGTGTGGTGCTCAAAACAAAACTGTGAGGCAATCTTGTATCATTTACTCTCTGTCACTGAGGGATCCAATCTCTGCTAGTGTTTAATGAGTTTGGTTAACCCCCTGAATTAATTTGCTACCTTGACTACAAGCTCATGTCTAAGACTTCCAACCTAGTTCCCTGTGTCCAGCCTGTAACCAGATTTCATCACAGTCACCTCTAACTCACTGCAGATAAGAAAAAATAATTCAGAAGAATCTGGATGAATGGAACTGAACACTTAGACCAAGGAAGTGTTTGGTTAGTATATTAATATAGGAAAGCCCAGGCCTCTAGTAGTATGCCTAATATCTATGTCTTACATAAATAGCATAGATAATCTTTCAGATAAAATTATAGAAAGTCCAATTATTAAAAAGAGCTCAGGGAAGTATCAGAGAATAGTTTGCATTTCCAATGGATTGCCTAACAATATGAAGTTTTCACCAGTCCATACACAAAAAAACAAAACTCTTTTGGTCCTGTGCTTAACTATCATTTATTTGATAGACAATAAAAATTAGGGATGAGGGAGATAAAGTAGTCATGGTAAATAGTTGGAGGAAATCAAATTGATTTCTAGTGTGGTCTGGAAATATCAATAGTAGATGATAAAACTCATCCCAGGAAAGGTATTTTGGCTTTAATTTTTCCTATAAAATCCTTGAAGCCTGTAAGAAAGAGAAAAAAAATTAAGAAGTTATTTTGCAGTTTCATGTTTTGTTTTAACTTGAAGGGGGATTATAATACTACTAATTCAGCAGAAACAAAATAAGCATGTAATTTTCATCCCTTAAAGGTAAAACTCACAGATATGGAGGCAGAGGCCTAGAATCCCACCCCTCAGAAATTAGAGGCAGGAAGGCGAAGAATTCATTGGTAGTGTGGGCTACATAATGAGGCACCGTCTCAAAAATAAATGACCAACCTTCATTTCCTATCTAAAATATTTGGTTATGCAGCCTGGGATGGAGTCATTTGGCTGGATGTTTTACAGAGTTCAAAAGAAGGGAAATTAGCATTAATTTTTTCTTCTATTAATGCACAAAGCAATCCAGGTTCCCTGATAAGGAAATCATGGCCATATATTCACTCAGCATCTGCCTAGTACAGATCAATGAGCAAGATGTCAAACAACATCCTTGACAGAGGAACACCATACTCCATCACTACCTATTCTTTTTTTTCCTCATTACTGCCTTTTATCCCAGAGAAAAGCTGCTCATTGGAAGCTCTTCATTCTTTCATTTTATGATGTTTATTTTCTAGGATAATTTCTTAGAGATTTGAACCCCATCTGATTTTTATAAATATGACTTTTCACATTTTATGAATATGATTTTTATAATTATGAAATAAAATAATTGGTATTATTTTCAAATTGAAGGGTTAGGGAAAAATCTCAAATAGGAAAATGCCCTCATCTTGAATGAATTTTTATACTCCTATAAATCTGATTTGTACTACAACAGTAATCCTTGGAAGAAAGACCTCATCACAAACCTCTTTTCTATTTCTATTTTACAATAGTCTCCAAAGAAAATATAACTTTTATCTAAGGAAAATAAAAGCCAGTCACAGTGAAGACACTTTACACTTTTAACGTTTTCTGCTTAATATACATTTTCTTTACTGAATCCTACTACTGGAGTGATATAATTAAAGCTGATAAACTTCTCAGTTTAAATTAATAAAATTGATAGACCTCATCTTTCTGGCACTTTTATAGAGACAATACTATGAATTAGAAAAGAGGAATGAAACCAAGGTCTCTCCTTCTCTCTGTCTTCATCTTCCCACCACATCTTCCCTAAAGTACAACTATTGTGACCATGGGGAACCTAAGGAATCTGAGTCACATAAAGAATAAAATTAGATGATTTTTTTTTACCGTCTTTTATTTTGCTTGCTTTATCTTCTTTGGGCTTTTCTTCACTGTCTTCTGTTTGTTCCTCTTCTTCATCACTGGTCGTTTCCTCATCTTCCTGATTTTCATTGGTGGCCTCGTCACTGGACTCACTACTTTCCTCGGTTTCACCAGCAGACTCACTGTCTTGCTCGGCACCAGCAGATTCACTGTCTTGCTCTGCACCAGCAGACTCCTCTTGTGTCTCAGATTCAGAGTTGCTGGTTTCTTCAGATGTGCTATCTGCAGAAGCAGCTGAAATTAGGAGGAAAAGCTGTAGGTGAGATGCTGACTCTTCCTTAGAATGATATTGATTCCAACAAGGATTGCACATCAATTTCTTATCCTCAATTCATTAACTCTGCCATATATTTACTCTGTCATATAAGTTTTTGCTTCATCTTTCATGACCTCACAGGTTCCTTGGACAATGACACTGACCCAAGACACAAACAAGTACTTTGTGACAGGAATGGCTCCCCAAATTAAAACCAAGCTAATCACAGACACTATTGCCTATAATCTATAAAGAACTCCCCACCCAACCAACAGCCTCCAATGTCAATTCCAAGAAGGGAAGCAAACATCATTCTGAGACTGGCATAGCTATGCCATTGTACATGCAAAGCATATGTACATCCTGGCATATGTTCCCATGTCCTTACTCCACAGCACCTTCAGGAATTTGTTGTCTGTTCCACTGGCAATTGATTTCTTTTCTACACATGAGCTATATAGTCCTTCAGCTTGTAAAAAGCTTTTCATGTACTCACACATAATACTCAACTACAGGATAAAACCTCATGGCCTTGTGCCTACTGCATAAGAACAATAAACGCCTAGAGTTCCTCTAAGTCCATGTCAGAGGCTTAATTATCTTTATGTAAGCAATGAAATGATATCTTTATATTCAAAATAATTTTATAATAAGGAATGCAGCTTTCTGTGGATTTTACTAAGATTTTTTCATAACTCAGAATATCCACATGACATTGGTGTCCATGAGGCTATGCAGGGGAAATGGAAAATGTAGGAAGGCAATGAGGGGTACTTAGACTCAGGCTCACCAGTATCAGAGGTGTCAGCGTTGTCCGTGTCTGCGTCCTCTGAAAGAAAAGAAGCAAAATAAGACCAAAGAACTCAAACAACATTTTGATGGGATGGAGAATGTGAACACTATTACAGATATTCACAAGTAGAAAGTCTTAGTCCTGAACAGACAGACTGAGGGAATCACATGCACAGATAAGAGAATCTTTGAAATCTAACATGTCAGCTTTGCTTCCCTGAAAAAAGCCTTTAATCATCTTCTCAAATGTAGCTTATTGATACTAACTATTCACTTGCTACCACATATAAAGACTGGACTGAATTAGGAATCCCAGTGGAGTCAATGTACCTACAATGCCATGTCAAAATGGAGATGGGTACCAGTCAGATGGCTTAGTGGATAAAGCCCTTCTCTTACAAGTTGGATGACATGAGTTAAATTGCATAGTTGAAGCCGGGAATAGATTCCTGAAATTTGTCTCTAACCTCCTCACATGCATCATGGTATGGTATGTTTCAGACCCTGATACCATCTCTCTCTCTCTCTCTCTCTCTCTCTCTCTCTCTCTCTCTCTCTCTCTCTCTCTCTCTCTCTCCTCCCCCTCTTTCTTTCTCTCTCTCTCCTCCCCCCTCTCTTTTTCTCTCTCCCTCTCTTTCTTTCCCTCCCTCCTTCCCCCCTTTCTCACACACATACACTGTACCATACATACACATACAATAATATTAGTAACTATGATGATGATGATGATGATAATAATAATAATAATAATAATAAATAAAATAGTTTAAGTTTAAAAATTAAAGGTAGAAACAGGTATGAGATAGGACAGGGAGTAGCAGCATGCAAGCATCCTTAAACTCATGTCTCATAGCGTAAGTATCACATATGTTGTAGCCTCCACTTTAAGTTAAGTAAGAATCTTTACTTACGGCAAGAGACCAGAATAGTGGAGACACCCAGCAACACAAGGAACACCAGGAGCTTCATGGTGACAAGTAGAGTAGCAGGAAACACACCAGATCAAGCTCCAATGCTAGGAGAAAAGGAAGACTGTTGATTCTGAGGTTCCATGACATGGGATTATATGTGTAGAGGGCACCAATCAGAAGCTGCCACAACCTGGTAAGTGAGTAAAAGGAAAGGATGGGAAGGAGAACAAATGAGAATCAACCACACAGCCACAGGCCATTTAGAAAGGTCATGAATTACAATGTTTGACGAATCCTTGATCTGAAAACATAGGTGTCCTGTCAAGCTGTGATTTAATGAGTAACTTCTGCCTTCTCTTGTGTGGCACATGGGGCTTTTATTACTAGAAGCTCTTCCAATAAGTTGGAGATGTCCACAAAGACTTCCTGTTGTCTGCACTGCTCTTTTCAAAACAGCAGAAGCTAGAAACTTTCAGAGTCTTCACCTTTATGCCTCCTTCAAGGGAGTAATTGTGGTAGAACAGCTGAATCTAAGCGTCATCTGTAGTCATCAGGCCATAGTTTTCAAACCATGGTGTTCTCACCATATATTCAGTTAGGGTCACCTGATCACACAGTGAGTGTGAGGCCAACTCTGGATTTTGGTTATTCTTGTACAAAATTCAAAATCAAAGAGCAAGAGGACAGGAAAACAAATTAGCATTTTTAATGACTGCATCCACCGAGTCAGTCCGTTCAGTAAGTTTTCTTTCTTTTACTTCCTTCCTTCCTTCCTTCCTATCTTTCTTCCTTTCTTTTTTTTTCTTTGTGTTGTCATTAACATGGGATCTCTCATAGCCAAAGCTAGTTTTTAAACACCAGATCCATCTACTTCTACCTATCAATGTTAGATTAAATGTGTATGTCACTATACCAAGACTTAAAATATCTAGGCACTATGATAGGTATTAGAAAAATTGTAGAAAAGCAAGCACAAAAAATGTATGTCCAAGCTAGTCACACTTTAAACAATAATAACAACAGCAAGATTCCAAATTAAAACCAAATCAAAACTAAAACAACAACAACAAAAACTAGTTCATTGAAAAAAAAACAAGCAATGAAAGAATGAAAAACTCAATGGGGTAAATATGAAGGAAATTTTTCATCAGAAATAGGTGTACAGCATTAAAGGAGGGAAAGGACTATGTGGGGAGAGGAAAGATCTAGGAGCAAAGGAGAAAAAGAGTGGGCCATAGAATCTATGTGTTATGAGAGTGTAGGTGGGGGCTGTGTGGGAGAAGGGAAGGCATCATTGAGGGGGTCAGAGAACAGTGGAGGACGTGAAAAAAAAAAAAGGAAAGAACAAAGAACAGGACTTATGAGTAAGGTGTCAGACCAGGAAGCCCAAACTTTGTTCTATGAAAGAAAACAGGATTATGAGCATTGTTTTTATTTTCACAGGACATTGAAGAGAATAAGGGTCTCTGCTAAGAAACAGGAATGGATGGAAGTGAACCATACTCAGATGCACTGTGCGTCTTGGGTTAATTCTTTTTATGGAAACTGCCAAAGAGGTGCTTCAGTGTTCCTCCTTTATCTCCCTTTCCATACCATAACACTCAGTGACACACAAATGCTACAGGGAGCAGGAGAGAGATGGAACAGGCTGTGGAGACATGACCAGGCGCTGGAGTCACCACGAGCAGGGACAAACAAGATGAGAAGATGGAAGCTGGAGTGCAAATACGCAGCCTGCAGCTGTGACTGCAACGTCTGTAGTTTTGCCTCCTTCTCCGGCACACTGCTCCCTTCTGCCACCTTCTCCCAGCTGCCTTTGTTCAACCAACATGATATACTCTAGCTGTTTCTATTGCCACAGATAATAATAAATAATATTATTTATGGTGAAATAATATCCAATTATGTATATTTCCTTTATCTACTTATCTGTCAATTGATTCTTAGCTATTATAAACAGAGCTACCACAATGAGAGTGCAGGTATCTCTGACTCACAGATTTAATTTCTTTTGAATATGTTGCAATAGTTTGATAGCTGGTTCATGTGGTATTTGCATTTTTAGGTTTTGGAAAATTCTCCAAACCACATTCTATCATGGTTATACTAACTGTGTTCTTATTGTGTATTAGGGTCCATTTTTTTCCTGTACATCCTTGCCATAATTTGGCAATTTTCTTTGTTGGTATTAACCATTTTGAGACAGGAGTAGGTCTCACTGTGGTTCTGACTTCTGTTCCCAGCTAGGGATATTGGCTATATTTTAGTAATGTTGACCACTTGTATATCATCTTTTGTATATACCCATTCAGATCACTCACTAATTTTTAATAGTATTTTATTATTATTGATTTTCAAATTCCTCCTATAGTCTGTATTTTACTCTTTTGTGAGGTAGTTTAAAAATATTAGCTGGGCAGTGGTGGTGCACACCTTTAATCCCAGCACTCAGGAGGCAGAGGCAGGCAGATCTCTGAGTTCTAGGCCAGCCTGGTCTACAGAGGGAGTTCCAGGACAGCCAAGGCTACAGAGAAATCCTGTCTCAAAAAAAGAAAAAAAAGCCAAAGACAAAACTAAAATATTTTCTTGTATGCTGAAGCCAGTGGGAAAGTGTTCTGCTTGATGTCTCTGCTGCCAGAAGCTTTTTCATGTTATAGAATTTTCTCATGTCCTGGTTGTCAAGCTTCAGTCTTGACACATTGCACTGTACCCTACATTTCCTGCTTCTTTTGTTCCAAATCTTGTTCAAAAGCCTGTGCCAGGTTTCGGTGTGTTTTCTTCACAAACATCAAAGAGCTTTTTATTGATTGTGACTCATTAAAAAACTGAGCAAATGCATATGTTACCAGGGCATGTTACTCTTTAGAGTTAAATATTGTTTTAAAACTTATTTTGTGTGTGTGTGTGTGTGTGTGTGTGTGTGTGTGTGTGTGTGTGTGTGTGTGTATCAGAAGACAACTTGCAAGAGTCAGGACTCTCTTTCTGTACCATGTGGATCCTGGGGATCAAACTCTCATCAGGATTTTGTAGCAAGCATTTCTACCCTCTGAGCCATCTCCTTAGACCAAAGTCAACCATTTTTAACATGGGAAATCTGAATTTTCTATATGAAATATGATGTTACTATTTTTATAATCTACCCTTGGATAATGTTCATAAGATGGTAGAAGTTAAAATAGCATTTATTACAAAGTCACAAATATATCAACATATACGTAGTAGACACTGCTATTCTTTTTTTTCCTTTTTAAATTTAAATTTGAAACAAGGTAGTTTTACATGTCAATCTTAGTTCCTTCACCCTCCCATCCTCTCCTATCGCCCCCACCAAACCCCAGCCCATCCCCTTTCTGCTCCCCAGGGAGGGTGAAGTCTTCCGTGGGGAGTCTTCAAAGTCTGTCATATCATTTGGGGCAGGGTCTAGGCTCTCCCCATGTGACACTGCTATTTTTTTAAAAATATATCTTCATTTTTATTTTTAAAAATTATGTGTTTGTACACCTGTGTGTGTATTGATGCGTGCAAAGGACAGAAGGGGATGTCAGATTCTGAAGCTGGATTTACATGCAGCTGTGAGCTTCTGACTTGATTCCTGGATCTGAATTCCAGTCCTCTGGATGAGAAGTACACTATCTTAACCATTGACTCATCTTTCCAGAACTGAATATGTTATTCTAAGAAACAAAAAGCAAAAATCAACCAAATGAAAAAACCAGTACTGATAATGTCTATTCCACAAACTATGTGGTTTAAATAGAATAGTGTTAAGTTCTCTTTATCTTATTTAAAATAATTAGAAATAAAACCTAAAAAACAATGTACTGTGTGAAACCCTGTTATGACAACTAAACACATTTACTTTAAAGCATGAGTGTGGGAGTCAGAGCTGAGGTCCTGACTTACATGGGGGACAGCTGGCACACAATATCTTTACCTCCAGAACGAACACGGAAACAGGATTTGGAAAGGCAAATCAACAAGTTTTGAGAACATTCTTAATGAAGAGATGACAACAGAACCCTGGCATGGATCATGAGGAAATCTTCAAGTCACCGAGTTTGCCAGTCAGGACTAATTCAGTTTGGCTAAGTCAAGCAGACCAGGAGACATAATTCTGATATTCTCTCCATGCTGAAGAGAAGTTAATATCTTAGACATTCTGCTAAGGTCAGCTCAACCACTGATCTCATCTCATTGTTCCAATGTACAGAAACAATGATTGTTACCATCTTCCTGCCTTTGCTTAGGTGGGAGAGCAGGGCCTTAGTCAGATCAGCTCAGTAGCTCACAGCCCAGGAGACTCAATTCCTCTAGGCAAAGCAAACACAGCAGACAGCTTAGGCTGAAACACAGCAAATTAGACTAAAACACTCTACCCACTCATTTCTTGTATTTATTTTAAAAACTTACGTACCTACTATTTATTAATTTGTAGATAAATACTTGACACTTTGGCAAATAGTCTATTCAATGCCTTGTAAAGTTCTACCCCTGTATCAGCACCGTAGGCAACAATGCTACAAACATACATTTCACTTTTATGAAAAAGAAAATGGATGATGTTTTTTCTTAACCATATCTCTCCCATTTACTTCCAAACTTCAGGAGAAGTGGATATCTACCGATATTTCCATGGCCTCTGTGGAGTGCTTCTATAGTGATGGTCCTGCTGGTTTTATTCTAATTTGCTGTGTTTCAGCCTAAGCTGTCTGCTGTGTTTGATTTCTGAAAACTGGGCCTGATCAGTGTTTGTGCTCTAGGTATATTCTGGAGCTGTTGCACCTGTGCTTTCTAGGCGGATCCTTTGGCTGACCCAGCTCTTTTAAAGAAGTAGCTGTCCCTATTTTAGGGAAACAGTAGAATTTAAGCTCCTGCTCTCCTCTCTGAAGTGGTTGAAGCCTGTGGTTATTGACTATGGAAGCTAAAATGGAGAATCTTCTCCCCTCTTTATTTTTCAAAAATCAGCTTAGTTTTATTTTTTAAAATTGTGTGTGTGTAAGTGTTTTGATGCATGAATGCCTGTAACATGTGTGTTCAATGCCCATGGAGAAAGGAGAAAGTGTCTAATCTTCTGGATCTGGGGTTCCAGACAGATTGCTACTATGTGGGTGCTGGGAACTAAACACAGTCTTCTGGAAGGGCAGCCAGTGCTCTTAACTGTTGATCTATTTCCTCATCCAATTTCTTTCTCTTTTCTTTGAAAATACTCACTCTTGGCTTTGTGGGATGGGAAGGCCTGAAATTACAGCTACAAAAGTCTTTCTTGAAATCTCCACACTTGAAGACAGCCTGATCCCATTGTCTCCTCGCACCTTTAAGACCCATTGTTCCAATGGGCTTAGTTGGGATGTTTTCGATGATACTAAGAGTCCTACTTTGCATTCTATTGCTGTGATAAAACACCATGACCCAAAACAACTCAGGGTGAGAGAGGGCTTATGTCATCTCATATCTTCAGTTCATCATGAAGGGGATCAGGACAGGAACTCAGGGCTCAATCTGGATGAAGGACCTGAAGCAAAGGCCAGGAAGGAACACTGCCTACTGTCTTACTATTCACAGACAGCTCTCCCTTCTTTCTTATAGAAACCCAGGACCACTTGCCCAGGAATGGCACTGTTAACAATGGGCTATCCCCACATCTATTTAAAAAAATGTCTCACGGACATGCCTGCAGGTAAATTTGAAAGCAGTATTTTATAAGTTGAAGTTTCCTTTTCCTGTAAGACCTTGGCTTATATCAGGTTGACAAAAAGTTTAAATGGCTCATTTAGAAATAGTGTTTGTGGTGGTTTCTGGTGATAAGTGAATGGTCTTCAGTGATTGGTGGTGTATTTTTCTTGGGTTGTCTGGAAGAGGTTTAGGTTCTAGTTCATCTAAAGATGTATTTGGTTTTCACAGCTGCAGCTGGTCACTTAAAGTCAGTTTTGAGCACAAATGGCATGAGGACACCTGGCCGATTTGAAAATATGGATGGTTTAATGCCTGCATACATATTGTCAGTTATTTTTTGAACCCAATCAAACATTTCTGTCCTAAGCCGTATAGCCTGGCATTAATTACATTTTTATTTATCTATTTTTAGAGGGGGCATGTGTGTGCCACAGTGTGCATGTTAGGTCATAGGTCAACTTTCAGGAGTCAGTCTTTCTCTCTTTACTCTGTGGATCCTGAGGATCAAACGTACATCCTCAGCCTTGGTGTCAAGCACCTTTACCTGTTGAGCCATCTCATTGGCCCATACAATGAAGATGTTTCCTTAGACACATGAATGATGTGGTCTGTTAGATATATAGTCAATATATGGTGGTGTGCAATCTTAGTTCTTTTGCAAGTCCCAAATCATATTTTCCCCCATGTTTTCTTTTTCAATATAAATTCTTTTTTCAATATAAATTTAAACCATTTGAAAAATTTGTTTTCCCTTGTGTTGCTATACTGGTGACAGTTTTGTCATTATTAAATGAGGCTCTTCCTCAAGATTATGATTATCCATCATGGAGCCCTCATCTGGTACCTGTTTGAAATAGAAGCAAACACCCATAACTAAACACGGAGTCGAACTAGAATCCAGATGTAGAGAGAGAGGACAAGACCAGGTAGCAGAAACACATAGAGACAGCTGACCTGAACAAGGAGGAGCTAACTGGCCCCTACAGACTTATAGCTGGGAATCCAGCATGGGACTGATTCAGACTCCTTGAACATGGGTCTCAGTTAGAAGGACTGAGCAGTCTGGGGGACCTCAAACAGTGGAACCAGGATGTATTCCTGGTGCACAAAAGGTCCTTGTGGACACATCCCCCATGGAGGAATATTCACTTAACCTAGAGACAGGAGGGAAGTCTAGTCCCTACTTCAAATGACTTGACAGATTCACATGACTCCACCTGGATGGCATAGCCCTACATGTGGAATGGGGGTGGGGGAGGGGAGGGTGTTCAGGGTGCATGTGAGGGGGAAGAGAGGGTGAGAGTGAGTGAGTGAGTGAGGGAGGGAGAGGGAACTGGGATCGACATGTAAAATAAAATAAATAAATTAAAAAAAAAAGAAGCAGGAGCTGAGTGCAACAGAAGATGGTAGCCTTGCAACCCCTCACACTGATCACTGGCCCATGTTGCTTATCTACCTTGCTCCTTGTTAGGTTTTTGTTGTTATTGCATTGTTCAATTTCTTGGATTAAATAGTGTTTTGTCACTTATTTCCTGAAAGTTCCAAGTTACTACATAATAATTACTTTATTACACATGCTCATAGAACATGTGGTTAAGAAAATTTGAAAAGTCACCTATTTCAAAAGAGGCATTTGTTGCCTCTTGACTGTGTGTGCAGCCGTACATGGCACTGTGGAAATCATTTGGCGGCAACTTCAAACATATTTCTATTGTGGAATCTGGGTGACACTGTGGTTGAGCTCAGGTTTAATTCTTCAGCAGAGTGTCTGTAAGTGTGCTTATGTGAACCATTGATGCCCTTGGCTTGGAGGTTTCAGGTGTCCAATGAAGAGCAGATACAATGTTTCCTTAGGTCATTACATATTCATCAATAACTTTTTGCAAAACTAAATATTTTTTTTTTTCGAGACAAGTTTTATCTGTGTAGCTTTAGAGTCTGTCCTAGAACTTGTTCTGTAAACCGGGCTGGCCTTGAACTCAGAGATTCACCTGCCTCTGCCTCCTGAGTGCTGGGATTAAAGTTGTGTGCCACCACCATCCAGCTAAAATTAAATATTTTTTACCCCCAAATTTAATGGTAAGTGAATAATTTACTGTTATTATTATTATTATTATTATTATTATTATTATTATTATTGCTTTGATTTGGTGACAAGGTCTTCCTGTGTAGTTCAGGCTAGTGATTTCCCCTTGATTTGGATCCTTGTGCTCAGACTCTAGAGCTCAGATATTACAGGCACATATGTTGTTATGTTTGTCCCAGAGTACAGGTTTGAATTCTTTCTTTTTTTTCTTTTTGGTTTTTTGAGACAGGTTTCTCGGTAATGCTTTGGAGCCTGTCTTGAAACTAACTCTGTAGGCCAGGCTTGCCTAGAACTCACAGAGATCCCTGCCTGCCTCTGCCTCCCAAGTGCTGGGATAAAAGGCATGCGCCACCAATGCCAGGCTCAGGTTTTAATTCTTTAAATCCAATATACATGCAATGCTTTCTTTTCTTTATAAATGTGTCTGGTCTTGCTAAGCTTTGTCCTAGAAATGTATCCAATCCATAATTCATCTTACATCACACACACACTAAATAATAATTTTAAGTGTGTTTTTTCCATATATACTTTTTTTCTGGAATATCTACTTGATTCATCTCTTAAGACATTTACAAATTCAAGAAAACATTTATGTCCATTTATGAAAACGCTCACTGCTTGAGTTTTATTTGAAGACTCATCATGATTAGAGTCAGGTTACACTTTTCCAGTGAGAGTTCTACCTAGAGACAATGGTTCATAGGCAAGGGTATTAGTAATCTCTCACGAAGCCAATTTGTATAGATTTTTAGAGTTCCTTTGACTCTCAGTGAAATTCTCCACTACTCTGTTCTTGGATCAGAAAAAAACTTTTTGTTGGAATGATATGCTCTTGAGATTTTGCAAGAATGATTTTGCGATAGAACCTCTTGTTTTCATTAAGAGCTAAAATTCCTACTTTGAAATGAGCACTGAACATTAACACTAGTTTCAAACTGCTGGAATGTCCTTAAGTATGGAGCAGATTGGTGAATGAATATTTTAAAATGCAGAAATAGTCATCAGCCACTCTGATGAAAAAGCACTGACATGGAAAGTGAAAAAGTGCAGGCAGCTGGGCAGGAAGAAGTGTAATTCTTAATCACTTTAAGGTCACTCTGGCATTGAGTGCAGAATATTTACTCAGGGAATAAAGAAGGTTATTCTTGTGATATGGTGTCAGATGTCCATAAGGTTCAGGTGAGGGCAAGTAACCAAGATGTGAGGAACAATGAGTTGCCTTATGCACTGCAGGGGAGCCTGCCAGTGTGTTCAGAAGGATATTTTCTTTGTGTGTCCACCTGAAAGGCTCATATACTAAATACTTGGTCTACAGTTGTTGCCTCTGCTAAGAGGTGTTTGGATCATGTGTATCCTACCCTAGCCAATGGATCCACTAATGAACTCATAGCTACCTGGACTACTAGGTGGGGTATGTTGGAGAACATAACTATAGTTGGCCTTTTCTTCTCTCCATCACCAGTTCCCAAATAATTGACACAGAGTATTAATATTAATTATAAATGCTCAACCAATAGCTCAGGCTATATTTAAATTAACCCATATTTCTTAACTATGCTTTGCCATGTGGCTTGGTACCTTATTTCAACACAATATGCCCATCTAGCTTCTCTCTGCATCTGCTGGCAAATCTTCTTCCTCCTAGCATTATCCTAGTCTAGCTAATCTGCCCAATCTCTTTCTGCCCAGCTATTGGCGAGTCAGCTCCTTTAGTAAACCAATGACAGCAACATATAGTCACACAGCGTAAAGGAATGTTCCATAAAGTAGTCACTGGAGGTGTGTCTTTCAAGGGTCTATTGTGTGTTCAGGGCTTTCCTTCTGCTTCCCTTATGTATTCTAAACCCCTTCCTCTCCAATCGCCCATGATGTTTGGGTCCAAAGCACTGGAGTTAGCTGATCTTGGCCTGAAACCTTTGAATGTGTGAGCCAGTGTGAACCTGTCTTTTTCATTATTTTTTTCATGCTGTTGTTCCAGTAAAAGAACACAAATAGCATAAGGAGGAAGAAATAATGGAATATTCTTAGACAGGAAAGCATGGTATAGTAACAGAAGGAGATTTTATTCCTTTGAATATTGACCACATGGGACATTGGTTATGTTTTCAGGATTTTTTTGTTTCTTTCTTTGTTTGGAATAACCATTCAAAATTTATGGAAGTAAAGCTGTCCATGGTGACATAAACCTATAATCTCAGCACTTGGGAGGCAGAGGCAGGAGGAGAGCAATGCATTTGAAGTAAGCTACATAGTCTCAAAAGTAAATAGCATAATTAAGACTCAGTAAAAACAGTTAAATGGATAAAAAAAAACCTGTAAGGTGGATGATGATGGATTGAGGAATGAATGACAGTAGACTAATTGGAAGCAATTTTCTTTAACTTTTAAGATTCCACTGTAGAGCAATCTTTTGCTTTAGACAGGACTTTCTTGACTCTCAAACAGTAAATTAGGACCTGGAGCTTTGGGGAGGAAGTATTTTGAAATTTCACTGCAAAACTGCTTCAAAGTTTACTAGGAGCTTCTGCATTCTCCTGGAAGGGCATGCTCCTTTTCAGTAAGTTTGCATAACCAGATTTCTGCTGATTGTATGATCATTGAGACTAAGTGTACACTTTACCATGTACATTAACAGCTACAACACATATTTGAGTGTTTATACACCAATGGCCAAATTCTCCAACTCTAATATTATCTTCTTTGTGGCCAGTAATTGAGTTAAATCCCAACACCTGTATTCAGAGAATGCATTAGATTCTTTTCACTTTACATATCAAGTGTAGATTCTGGGCCTTTCATTCATTTGATGTTGGAACTATAAATATATACTATGTTTATAAGGTCTCTATGTCAAGACCTGCTGTAGATCGTATGAATAGTTATTAATTTATCAGACAGTAATAAAGCACTTCTGTAGCTAAACATCAAATCTTTCCTCATTTAACTCAATTTGTTGACTTCCTGCTTGCTTTTCCTTTGTCTATTTAATGTCACAAAACACAGTCTGAGCTTCTACTTCTAATATATTATCCATATCCTGTTGGATAGACATAGGCTATCTCATGAATACTTTAGACAATGTTCTCCATCTTTCTCTCTGGTCCGTGCTTAATCTTTAAATTTAAATGAATCTCATCCATCTAGTTAATCATTACTTCAGTCACACATTCACCAAGTGCAACTTAGTTCTGATACTCTTTTAGGACCTGTGAAAAAGTTTTAACAAATCAACCTTTATCTTCTCTCTTAGACCTTAGTTACACATGGACACAAAACTGTCACTATGCTGTTAATAACCAGGTAAAATATGCTCCATCTCATTGTGATTAGGAAATAAAATCACCATGACATGACTTGCTTAGGACTATAAGAATGGACATAATGAAATTGAGATAATATTCACTGTTTATAGAGAAGATAAACCAGCAAGCAGATAATGAAGTAGATAAGCACATACTAGCTAATAATAAGTACTACCATAAAACCTATTGAAATCTAGGGTGACTTTAGTTAGGAAGTCATTGAAACTTATTTGGAGAGCAGAAATTGGAGAGCAGAATTGATGTTTGAGCAGAAATTGAAAGTAGTAATTTGTGACAAAAGTTACAAGGAGTAACAAATATTATGTGTATATTAGATCTGGATGTGGTGTTTGGTCCCATACTCAGATTCTAGCCTCTTATGTATCCAAGATACTTTAAGATGAACACAGAATTAGCTCTTATTTTGTACTAAAACTACATCTTCCTTCTTCTCTTATCCTCCTAGGAATCTTTCCATCTTTACATTTTTTTGTTATTAATTCTAATGCCACAATTAGTCTGTACCTTCTTAATCCTTATTTTTTTTTTAAAACACATCCATGTGTCCTTACTCATTATGGTCCAGGACAGGTTTTGTGTGGTATTTGGCCAGATTTCAGGCATCTTTCAAAGAAGAATGGAAGCCCCAATTAGTAAAATGGTTTGAATTAGGCAATTATGGAGGAAGCCTGAGCTAAGTGTATTCTGCATGTTCCACCTCACTTCTTACCATGGAATATGTTGTGCATGATTATCAGATTGAAAATAATCAAAGATAACATCAGTTGTTCACAGGTTTTTTTTTTAATGTGCTTTTACTGAGAGGCTTTTGCAAAGAGAAGGATACTGTTAATACAACAAAATGCCAGCCTAAACAATGGGAAAAGATTTTCACAACTCCACATGTTACAGAAAGCTACTTTTCGAAATATATAAAGAACTCACGAAACTAGACATCAACAAACCAAATAGTCCACTTAAAAATAGGGTACAGATCTAAACAGAGGAATCTCAAATGGCTGAGAAGCACTTAAAGAAACTTTCAACATCCTTAGCCATCAGGGAAATGTCAATCAAAACAACTCTAAGTTCCATCTTTCTTCTGCCAGAATGGCTAAGATCAGAAACTTCAAGGGTTAGCTCATGCTGACAAAGCTGTAGAGCAAGGGGAACACTCCTCCATTGTTGGTGGGAGTGCAAACTCATTGATTCCTTTTGAAATCAATATGGTGATTTCCCAGAAATTTGGGAATATATCTACCTCAAGAAACAGCTATTCCACTCCTGGGCATATACAGAAATGATACTACTACAAGGACACATGCTCAACTATGTTCACAGTGACTTTATTTGTCCCTCAACTAAAGAGGGACAAAGAAAATGTACATTTACACAAGGGAGTATTATTCAGGTGTTATAAAAACAACATCATGAAATTTGCAAGCAAATGGAAATAACTAGAGAAAAAATCATCCTGAGTGAGGAAACCCAGACGAAGAAAGACAAACATGCTATATATTCACTTACAGTGTGTATTAACTGTAAAGTAAAGGATAACAATACCACAATCCACAGAACCTGAGAAACTAAGTAGCAAGGAGGCCTCAAGTGGGGACATGTGAATCTCTTCGGAACAGAAATAGAATAGATTTGTGAGTGGTCTGGGGGGCAGGTAGGGATGGGAACAGGAGAGATTGGGTAGGGGGAGATGGATAGAGTAGTTGGAGAGACAACTGGAACTAGGGGACATCATGAGGTAAAATCTTGGTGCAATGGAAACTCATAATGGAAATCTATTACGATTACTCTAGCTAAGATTCCTAGTAAAGTAGGGGAATACACAGTGTGAACCAACCATCTTCTGTAACCAGGCAAGAATTCCAGTGAAGGGATTGAAGCACCAACCCAGCTTTAAAACAATTTGTCCTGCCTAAAAGATGTGCTGTAATAAAGGTGGTGGAGAAATTGTGGCCAACCAATGAACAGTCCAGCTTGAGACTCATGCCAGGAGAGCGAGCCTGCTTCTAACACTGTCTGGAAGGCCAGGAACCAGAGGTTGGCTTGCCCAGAGATCTAGGATAGGACCAAATACAATGGGAGGGTCAATAAAATGATTCTTAATGATATTCTGCCATAGTCATAGACAGGAGTCTAGCATAATGGTCATCAGAAAGGCTTCATCCATCAACTGATGGAAACAGATTCAGAGACCCACAGCAAAATAATAGGGGAATCCTGCAGAAGAGGAGGAGGAAGGATTGTTGGTTGTGGTATTTTGTTTATGTTCTACAATATGAAAAACAAGAAAGACCTAGAGACAGTTATTGTAGTTCAAGCTCTGAGTGGAAAATCAGTAAAGCAAAGCAGCCAAACCATTAGCTCTTACCTCTATCTCAGGCTGAAAGGGCTGATCCTGTCTCCACGAGCCCTCCCCAAGCCTCAGACTGCTCAGGGTGGTTGAAACTGACTACTGAAGACTCTGATCCTACCTTTTATACCTCTCTAGTGCTGGGATTATAGGCATGAGCTCTGTTACCCTTTTAGAATCTTATGTAGCCCTGGGTAGCCTTGAACTAACAGAGAGATCCATCTGCCTTTGCTTCTGACTCCTGGGATAAAGTGTGCTACAACTGCCTAGCATCTATGGCTAACTAGTATGCTGCTTTGCTATTTTGATCTCCAGTGGCTTTAATAAATCATGAACAATATATCATCACAGTATTCTGACAAATAAAGCTTGCCTGGGGATCAGAGGACAGAGCTAGCCACTAGTTAACCACAGAGGTCTGGAAGTCTATACAAGAGAGGAAACAGGAAGTGACAACATGGGGTGTAGACAGGCTCTTGGCCCTTTCCATCTGAGGATTTGGAGAGGTAAGAAGTGACTAGCTGTTATTTGCTTCTTTGATCTTTCAGCTTTTACACCAATATCTGGACTGTGCTTGATAAGACTAATTAGTATCATGTCTCATCTGAAGTCCAACTTTTGGGGCATGAATTCAGAAAAAGGCCACTTGCTTGTGGCTTTGCGGTCACCAACACACACCTGAGATGCTTGTGGGGGCTCCAGCCAGAGTCACTGCTCTGCCAGCTAGGTTTTCCTTTTTCCCCCTCCCTGTAGCAAACACCACAGGCGCTTGGGCTCCAAACTCTGCTAAAGTTAGCCTCTCAGCGCTTGAAGCTCTGCCTTTAGGCAGCTCCCACCGCATGTGCCTCTTCCCTACCATCTCTTGTGTGTGTTTTTCAGACAGCAGGCTCCTTCTCCCAATGGGTTGTGAGTTTCAAATGGATCCCTCCAAACTGGGTAGCTTCTGCCAAACTGGGAGGATTCCTTAAAAACCCACTTGGGCTTCTACTGTTCTACACAGCAGCAGTCTGCCTCACACTTCACCATGGTCTTCACTGTCATCAGCAGATTTGGTGAGACAATTGGGAATTCTTGAAGGGAGAATTAGTTGAGAGAGAGAGAGAGAGAGAGAGAGAGAGAGAGAGAGAGAGAGAGAGAGAGAGAGAGATTCTCATGTCGAAAATTTGAAAACAGTATTATTATGGATTGAGTTAGGTCTCTGTATGATTACACAATGGATGGTTTAAAATGGAACATTTAAATGAGGGGATAGTTAATGTAGATGGGATTTATGTAATGTCTATTATAGGCATTATTGGTTTGATCATTCTTGTTTTACTCCTGAAAAAGTTGGTTGATATGAATATCAAAATGCAAGTCTAAAAAAATTGTTAAAATGGATTATAAAGATATTCAGAGCCAGGCATTGGTGGAGCATGCCTTCAATCCCAGTGTTCGGGTGGCAGAGACAGGCTGATCTCTGTGAGTTAGAGGCCAGTCTGGTCTACAGAGCTAGTTCCAGGACATGCTCCAAAGCATTACAGAGAAACCCTGTCTCAAAAAAAAAAAAAAAACCAAAAAACAACAAAAAACAAAAAACAACCAAACAAACAATAAAATATATCCAGACTCAGACAGAGGAGTTTAAAGGAGAACCAATCTTGGCACCATACATAGTATAAGGTTAGAGAGGGACAGCCCAAAGTTTTCAAACAACCAACCTTAATTTATCTAATCACTTTACTGGAACAACTACCAAATGACAGATGTTCCCAAAGCAATGGAAGAGTTGACTGGAATCCTGTGGAGATGTTAGATTTGAGGAGGTTTAAGGAAGTGATGGTCTTATATGGTAGGAATTCATTTCGTTTGAAGCAAATGTTAAATTCATGGTTGACTAGTAACAGAATTATTCCACAAGACTAAACAGACTTTGTTACAGCATTATTGGAGCCTGGTCCTCAATTGCAGTTGAGGACAGGGTTTCTCTGGAAAGATGAGGCTAGGACCATTGAACAATGAAGAAGGACTGGAGGTATTGAGATCTCCCAAGAACAACTTCTTGGAGAGAGAAGTTATGCTGATGTACAAAGACACTCTCTATATGCTGACCTTGACTCTATGCTGTGCAGTATCTTTGAATGCTTGGGACAGAGTTGAAGAAGTCAGAAAGAGAGCTGAGTCATTTACTAAAAGTATACAGGTCCCAAAAGAAACCCTCAGTGATTTTATTTATTTATTTATTTATTTATTTATTTATTTATTTATTTATTGATTGATTGATTTACAAAGATTTACTTGAGTAGTAAATAGACTTATACTAAATTCAGAGGCTAGACAAATAATAATTCAATCTCTGGCTTGTGAAAATGATAATTCACAATGCAAAAGGGTAATTAGGTCTTTAAAGTCAAGATTAGCACCCATAGAGGAATGGATATGAGATAGAGTGAATATTGAACCATGATGATGCTTGGATAGGTGATTTCCAGAGGCTTGAAGAAAAATCAAAATGTCAGGTTGAAGATGGAAGTTTCTATCCTTCCCAGTCCAGTGGATGTTTAGTCTCAAATAAACACACAAAGGCTTATTTTAATTATAAACTGTTTGGCATATGGCTCAGGCTTCTTATAGGCTAGCTCTCTCTTAATTATTAACCCAGTTCTATTAATCATGTATCTCCATGGGGTCTAGGCTTACTGGTGGTGATATTCAGGCCTCTTTCTTCCTTGGCAGCTATATGGCGTCTCTCTGGTCAACCCATTATCTCTCTTCCTCTTACAAGCATTCTACTAGTCTGGTAGCCCTGCCTATCCTTCCTGCCTAGCTACTCCTGTCTGTCCATTGGCTGAAATAGCTTTAGTCATCCACCAATAAGAAACATATATTCACAACATATAGAAGGACATCCCCCATAAATTTTGGTAACAAGGCTACCTAAAAAGGAATTGTAGTCAGGGCATGCCTAGAAACAACTTTTTTTTCCCCTAAGAATAATCCAAACAGAATGCCCCTCCCTTATGGAGTATGCAGTAGGTGTGGCAAAGCCTGACATTGGACTTATGAATGCAGATCAACAAGGGACAGACAAGGTTATCCTCTACCATTGGAGAATGCCTTGGAGGCATCTCATAGGTCCCTGCATCAAATTTGGTTCAGTCATTACCTGTCACCATGGGGGAAACTTCTCCCCACAGCAATAAAGAACCTATGCCTATTGTAATAAACCATACTGCTCTGGATGAAAGAACAGCTTTAGAAGATGAAACAAAATTTTCAGAAAGAAAAACATAAAGCAAATAAGATTATATTTAAAAAGACAGGCCTGTTGATTGGAAGAGGTGATAGTTCATCAATGTAACCATTCAATTTAAACGAACTTATAACACTAATAAGTGCTTTTCATTTGATCACATATAACTTGACAAAAGGACAACTCTCCAAAGTTAGGGTTGGGGCAGGATTTTGTTTTTGTCTTTCCAGGAGAATGAAAGCATCCAGCTAAGAAATATGAAGACTACTAGACTACTAGACAAATGAGACATCTGAAGAAAAAGGAGGAATTATCCAGACATAATGTCCCAAGAAAAAGTAAATTAGCCTATTGGTATATCATATTTGCAACAGGATAAAATTTCATAAATCTTCCTAAATGTTTGCTTCTGTGATTCTCAGCAGACCTATAATGCAAATGGTCCTTTTGTGGTCCCAGTCTAAATGAAAATTAAAGAAGGCTTTGGAGTTGGAGTATAGCTTTCTCCTCCTCTAGACCCAAGAATGCTTGTTAAAGGAAAGTCCAAAATCTCTGTCTCATGTCAGAAGAGCCAACTGATAGGGGTTAGAAGAAAAGCCAAAATTAGGAACTATTCTATTGCCACTAATCTCATAATTTTTTGGTTTCATTTTGACTCTTTAAAAACTTTTTTCTTTTTGTTTGATAATTTTTTTTCTTATTTTACATACCCATCCCAGTTCCCACTCCCTCCCATTCTGCCATGTCCCCTGAAATCCTCTCACATCCCATTCACCACCCACTCCACAGGGAGGGTGGGGCCTTCTGGGAGGGATCATCAAAATCTGTTAAGTCATTTGGAGTAGGGCCTAGGCCCTCCCTTCTGTCCTTAGGTTAAGGAAGTATCTCTCTATGAGGAATGTACTCCCAAGGTCCTTTTGTGCACCAGGGATACACCCTGGTTCCACTGTCAGAGGTCCGGTAGACTGCCCAGGCTTTCTGACCCCATGTTCAGGGGGTCTGGGACAGTTCAATGCTGGTTTCCCTTTAAATTTGATACAATATTGTTTTACATGTCAATCCAAGTTCCCTCACCCTCCCGCCCTCCCCTGTCCCCCCAACAACCCCCATTGCATCCCCTTTATGCTCCTCAGGGAGGGAGAAGCCTTCCATGGGGAATCTTCAAAGTCTGACATATCATTGGGATCAGGGCCTAGGCTCTCCCCCATGTGTCTAGGCTAAGAAAGTATCCCTCTATGTGGAATGGGTTCCTAAAGTCCATTCACACACTAGGGATAAATATACTAGGGTGTCTGCTTCTGCTTCCATTAGCTACTCGATAAAGGCTCTAGAATGGCATAAGGTAGTTATCAATTTCATTATCAGAGAAGGGAATTTAAGGTAGCGTCTCCAGTATTGCTTAGATTGTTAAATGAGGTCATCCTTGTAGTCTCTGGAAATTTCTATAGTGCCAGATTTCTCTTAAAACTTATAATGGCTTCCTCTATTATGGTATCTCTTTTCTTGCTCTCCTCTATTCTTTCCCTGACTCAATCTTCCTACTCCCTTATGCCCCCACCTCTCCCCTCCTCTTTCTCCTAATTAGCTCTCCACTCCCCTCATGCTCCCAATTTGCTTCAGAGATCTTTTCCCTTTCACCTTCTTCAGGGGACTATGTATGTCTCTCTTAGGGTCCTCCTTGTTTCCTAGCTTTTCTGGCGGTGTGGATTGTAGGCTGGTAATCCTTTGCTCTGTGTCTAAAAACCATGTATGAGTGAGTATATACCATGTTCCTCTTTTTGTGACAAGGTTACTTCACTCAGGATGGTTTCTTCCAGTTCCATCCATTTGCCTGGGAATTTCAAGATTCCATTGTTTTTTCCTCTATGTAATATTCCACTGTGTAAATGTACCACATATTCTCCATCCATTCTTTAGTTGAGGGGCATCTAGTTTGCTTCCAGGTTCTTGCTATTATAAATAATGCTGCTATGAACATAGTCCAACAGAAGTCCTTGTTGTATGAATGTGCATCTTTTGAGTATTTACCTAAGAGTAGAATTGCTGGATCTTGTGGTAGACTGATTCCCATTTTCCTGAGGAACTGAATACTCATTTCCAAAGTGGCTGTACAGGTTTACACTTCTACCAGCAGTGAAAGAGTGTTACCCTTTCTCCACATCCTTTCTAGTTCCCCCACCAACACCAATCTCATCCCCTTTCTGCACACCAGGGAGCAGACTTAGGAAGGACTCTTATTTGTGGGTTGCTAGACTTTTCTGTTGGGGGGGATATACAAATGTTTTCTGTTGGCAACTTTGCCTTTACTATATCTTGAAAATTCCTTTTTGAAAAATCTCTCTTGCTCTGTTTCATAGTTTCATAATTAGCTCTGTATCTCTCCTCCCAATTCTCTATTCAGAAGCGTCTCCCTAATTAGAACTACATAGTTGTTTTGCTCTCTCCTTTCCTCTGTGTCACGCCTGTGCCGCTATCTTTCTTCCTCTTCATCGTCACTATGGTCTGCTGCCTCTGTCCTGCCTCCCTACATTGCTGCTCCTCTGTTGCCCCTGCCTCCTTGTTCTCTCTCTGCCTCACTGGTTTCTCCTCTGGCTCTCTTCTCTGCTTCTGCCTTTGCCTCTCCTCTGCTGTATTTTTTTTCAATATCCTAACTCTAGACAACAATAGGTTGTTTTTATAGGGCTTTATCCAAATTCAAAACACAAGTTAAGTCACATAGTTTTTCTCAGGCTAGGAATGTGACAATGACCTATGCACATAGCCCTAAGTTGGTGAGAGAAAATGACACTGGAAATCAAGACTTAACAATAACAATTAGTTAAACTAGACCCGAGACTGGGACTAGGTGCAGATTAATGTTGTTTTAAACTCAGGCAAAAAATATCTGGGGAAATGATCTTGTGTATATGTCTCTAGGGGCAACCGGATACTGTCTCCAGGGACAACCAACCTGCTTTGAATTTGTTCCGAAGTCTAAAGTTACTTTGTCTGCATGAAAGGCTGTCTTTGTGACTGAGAATTATTACTTTTGTTCATTAATATTATACAACTTAAGCAGAAAATCATATTCTGGCCATCCACAGTTTTATGTGTGCCTAAAGTATAACACACACCACCAAAGGGCTCTGGAAAGAACCCCACTGTAAAAGGGGGTTCCTAATTGTCCTAAATAATAAAAACCTGGAGTCAGATATAGAGGAAAATGCTGAGAGATCAGAGAGAAGAAGGAGTAAGCCACAGCCACATCTTATCTCCTTAGCATCTCAGCAGACAAGAGAGTGAATTCCTGTTTCTTGTAGCTTATATCCCCTCTCCTCCCAGCTATCTCACTTCCTGTCTGTCTGTACAGGCCTCTAGACCCCTATGGTTAGCTAGTGACAAGCTTCATTCTCTGACCTTCACACAGGCTTTATTTGTACAAGTAAGATATCACCGCACTCCACAGCTGTTCTTATTAGGGAGCCATAGCAGTGCTACCTGAGAAATTTAGTCATTCAGTCAACAAACCCACAGTTTTACCAAGTATGGGTTCCTGGTAATGCCTGGTGAGTTGGCTTTGTCAAGTAGGACTTTCCAACAACATCTAGTGTGTTGACTTGTTAAATGGTTGTTACTGCTATACAGTCCCATGGCCTTCTGTAAGATAGACAGGTGGTCTTCACATACTTTAGAGATCTACAGGATGTATCATTTAAGATGTTTTATTAACATAAGTGTTTTTTTTTATGACAATGAGGCATGTCTGCACCTGGCAGCGCCAACCTACTTTAAAGAAGACAATGGGCTTTGAAGAAACTTCATATGGAGTTTGCCTTCTTTGTGGTAAAAATGAGCCACTGGACAAGAAACTGCCCCAACCATGACTGCTGACAGCATGCTGTCCAAATTGGACAAGCAGGACACAAAGGAAAGTAATTGCCAAAATTTGCCAAGACAAGTTAGGACAGTCCTTCAGCATATCCTGCTTCACAGTAAAGTCTGTCAGATATTCTAGGGCTGTAGATGGAAAATAGATGCCCCAAGGTTGCAGAGGAACCTTGGGTGACTGTCCAGGCAGACAGCTGTTTCTATCATTTCTCATATTTTTTGAACTTCCTGCTTATTCAGTAATATCATATCTGTCTAAGGTCTCTGATGGTGTTGAAGACTAGATACTAGTTTTCATTTTTAATAAATTCAGAAAAGAAACTCACTAAAGAGGTGTAAAGTGTATTGGGTTGAGACATAGAAAATAGGTTTGGGTTGGTAATGCAGATTAGGATAGAAGGTAAATTTTGTACAACACTTTAGACTCACCAAGATAGGATAGATAATGGAACATTTTCTCTTAATTTGTCAAATACTAATGTACTAAACATTCTTGATATACTTATTGCCTGTATATATTGTATGTAGTTTTGCAATTATTGTATATAGTTTTTCTTTTTTATTTATAAACTTTTTATTTAGACAAAAGGGGGAAATGTAGTGATATTTTGTTTATGTTCTGACAAATAAAGCTTGCCTAGAGACCAGAGGGTGGAGCTAGCCAATAGAGCTATAGAGGTTATATATAGCCAATATAACCATAGAGGTCTGGAGATCTGTCCAGGGAGAAGACAGAATGTTACAACATGGGGTGTAGACAGGATCTTGGACCTTTTGGTCTAAAGATTCAGAGAGGTGAGAAGTGATTGTGGCTTCTCCTTTGCTTCTCAGATCTTTAAACTTTTAACCCAATATCCGAGTCTTGATTATTATTGATAAGACTAATTAAGATCGCACTTCAGATTATAGGAGCCAGAAGGGACAAGGATGCCATGAGAAAACCCATAGAATCAACTAACCTGGACCCATAGGGACTCACCGAGACTGAAGCAACAATCAGTGATCCTGCATGGGTCTGACTGATGCTCTTTGCATGCATGCATGCATGCATGAATACATACATACATACATACATGTATATAAAGTGTGGCTTGGTCTTCTTGTGGGTTTCTCACAGTGGAAGCAGGGGCTGTCTCTGACTCTTGCCTGGCTTTGGAACCTTTTCCTCCCACTGGGTCACCTTGTCCAACTTTAATATGAGGGTAGGTGACTAGTTTTATTGCAACTTGATATGCCATGTTTGCATGATATCCCTTGGAGGACTGTCCTTTCTGAAGGGAAATAGAGGGATAGAGTGGATGGGGAGTTGGGAGGGGGGCTCCAGCAGCACAGGGCTCAAAGGGAATCTGCAGAGTTGACACATACTAAGATTTTTTTTTTTAATTTGAGGGGGTAAAAGAAAAAACCCACTTATATTACATGTAAGCAACTTCTTCTTTTTTTAAAATCTAGAGCAGTTTAACAAAATATGAGCAAGAAGTGGGTATTTTTTTTCTCAGCCATTTGTGTGTGTGTGTGTGTGTGTGTGACAGGGTGCATATTGTGGTTACAAAGAAAGGACCAAACACTTTATTACCCATCTTAAAAGGTAATCTTGTTGAGGGTGACCCTGCTTGGACACCCCTTGGGGGAGGGGGTGAGAAGATGCAGCACCAATGACTCAGGCACAGCGAGTCAGTGAGTAGCAGAGTGTGCTGCAGACTTATTTAGAAAGGAAGTTAGACCTGCTTTATATCCCCTCCCAAGTCCTATTGGCTCAGGCAACTGACTCTGCTATGTTTTCCTTTTCTCAATGGTGTCCTGGGTCAGGTGTCTCTCCCTCATAAAGGCAGGCTTGGCTAAGGAAGGAAGTGCCTGCTGCACATGCTCATGCAGGCTGGTATGGGAACCTGAGGCTTGGGAAAGCTGGCAGCAGTCTCTCCTACATAATATTTTTTTCTCCTTATTTTACACATCTATACCAGTTCCCTCTCCCTCTCTCTTTCCCATGCCTTCCGACCACCCCTCCCATCCCATCCACCACCGCACTCCACAGAGAGGGTGATGCCTTCCAGAAGGGATCATCAAAATCTGTCAAGTCATTTAGAGTAGGGACTAGGCCCTCCCTCTAGGCTAAGGGAGTATCCCTCCATGGAGATGTGCTCCCAAAGTCTTTTTATGCACCAGGGATACATCCTGATTCCACTGTCAGAGGTCCCTTAGACTGCCCAGGCCTTCTAACTGAGACCATGTTCAGGGGGTCTGAATCTGTCCAATACAGGTTTCTCAACTATCAGTCTGGGGGTCCATGAGTTCCTCCTTGTTCAGGTCAGCTGTCTCTGTGGGTTTCTGTAGCCTGATCTTGACCCTCCCCCTTTTTTTTTTAATCACTCCTCCCTCTCTGCAACTGGATTCCAGGAGTTGGCTCAGTGTTTAGCTGTGGGTGTCTGCTTCTGTTTCCATCAGCTACTAGATGAGGGCTCTATGATGGCATATAAGTTAGTTATCAATCTCATTATCAGGGAAAGATATTTAAGGTAGCCTTCCCACTGTTGCTCAGATTGTTAGTTGGGGTCATCCTTGTAAGTCTCTGGACATGTCTCTAGAGTCAGTTTTATCTTCAAACCTGTAATGGCTCCCTCTATTATGGTATCTCTTTTTGCTCTAGTCTATTCTCCCCCAACTCAATCTTCCTGGTCTCACATCACCTTTTCTCTCTCCTAACTCCCTCTCCACTCTCTGCCCCCACCCCACTACCAATATTGCTCAGGAGATCTTGTTCCTTTCCTCTTCTGTGGGGGACTTTGTATGAATCTCTTAGGTTTCTCCTTGTATCCTAGTTTCACTGGTGGTGTGAATTACAGGCTGGTGATACTTTGTTCTATGTCTAAAATCCATATATGAGTGAGTACATACCAAGTTCTTAAGTGTCTTTCAGCCATTTTGGATTCCTCTATTGAGAATTCTCTATTCAATTCTGTACCCCACTTTTTAATAGGGTTATTTGGTGTTTTGGTGACTAGTTTCTTAAGTTCATGTGCCCTCTGTCACATGTGGGGTTGGTGAAGATCTTTTCCCAGTCTGTGGGCTGCCATTTGGTCTTGTCAACTGTGTCCTTTGATGGGAGATGTTATTGCATAAATATGTTTCTCATACTGGTTAAACAATAAAGCACTGTTGGGCCAATAGAAAAGCAAGATAGGCGGGGCTAAGGAGACAAGGAGGAAAGAGGAAGTAGGGAGGAGGAGTCAGCACATAGAGCATGAAGGAAGCAAGATGCTGGGCCCGCCGATCTGGCCGGTAAGATGAGCCACGTGGAAATACTCAGATAAGTAGAATTGTGTTAATCATTAAGACAGAGCTAGCCAATAAGGAATTAGTAACTGGCCAACAGGATTGTATCAAATACAGAGTCTCTGAGTGTTATTTGGGGCCAGCGCGCCAGACCGGCGGGCGGGCTGGCGGAAAACAACAAGCTACAGTCCTTTGCCTACAGTCCTTTGCCTTACAGAAGCTTCTCAATTTGAGGAGGTCCCGTTTATTAATTGCTGATCTCAGTGTTTCTACTACTGGTGTTATGTTCAGGAAGCAGTCTCCTGTACCAAATCTTTCAAGGGTACATCCCACTTTCTCTTCTAAGAGGTTCAGTGTGGCTGGATTTATATTGAGGTCTTTGATTCATTTGAATTTAAGTTTTGTGCATGGTGACAGACATGGGTCATCTGCAGTCTTATACACACCATCATCTAGTTGTGCCAGCACCATTTGTCGAAGATGGTTTTCTCCACCCATTGTATACTTTTAGCTGTTTTGTCAAAAATCAGGTGTTCATAGGTGTGTGGGTTAATATCAGGGTTTTGACTGATTCCATTGGTCTACCTGTCTATTTTTGTGCCAATATCAAGCTGTTTTCAGGAATATAGCTCTATAGTAGAGTTTCAAGTCAGGGATGGTGGTGCCTCCTGAAGTTCCTTTATTGTACAGTGTTGTTCTGGCTATCTTGGGTCTTTTGTTTTTCCACATAAAGTTGAATATTATCCTTTCAAGGTCTGTGAAGAACTGTACTGAGATTTTGATGGGGATTGCATTGAATCTGTATATTGCTTTTGGCAAGATTGCCATTTTTACTATGTTTATCCTACTTATCCAAGAGTATGAGAGATCTCTTCATTTTCTGGTATCTTCTTAAAGACACAAAGTTCTTGCTATATAGGTCTTTGACTTGTTTGGTAAGTGTTATCCCAAGATACTTTATGTTGTTTGTGGCTATTGTAAATGGTGATGTTTCTCTAATTTCTTTCTTAGCCCTTTTATCGTCTGTATATAGAAGGGTTACTGATGTTTGTTTTTAGTTAATCTTGTATTCTGCTATTTTGATGAATGTGTTTATCAGCTGTGGGAGCCCACCAGTTGAGTTTTTTGGGTCACTTATGTAAACTACCTTATCGTATGCAAATAATGACAATTTGACTTCTTCCTTTCCAATTTGGATCCCCTTGATCTCCTTTTATTTTCTTATTGCTTTAGCTAGAATTTCAAGTAGAATATTGAAGAGATATGGAGAGAGTGGGCAGCTTTGTCTTGTTTCTAATTTTAGAGGAATAGCCTTTAGCTTCTCTCCATTCAGTTTGATGTTGGCTGTTGGTTTACTGTATATTGCTTTTATTATGTTTAGGTATGTTTCTGTTATCCCTGATCTCTCCAAGACCTTTATCATGAAAGGGTGTTGAATTTTGTCAATGTCTTTTTCAGCATCTAGTGAGATGATCATGTGGTTTTTCTTTTTCAGTTTGTTTATATGGTGGATCACGTTGACAGATTTTTGTATGTTGAACCATCCCTGCATCCCTGCGATGAAGCCTACTTGGTCATGGTGGATGATTTTTCTGATGTTTTCTTGGATTTGATTTGCCAGTATTTTACTGAGTATTTTTGCATCAGTGTTAATGAGGGATATTGGTCTACAGTTCTCTTTCTTAATTGTGTCTTTGTGTGGCTTGGGAACCAAGGTAATTGTGGCCTCGTAAAAAGAGTTTGGTAATGAACCTTCTGTTTCTATTGTGTGGAACAATTTGAGGAGTATTGGTATTAGCTCACTCCTTGAATTTCTTGTAGAATTCTGCACTGAAGCCATCTGGCCCTGAGCTTTTTTTGTTTGTTTATTTGTTTTTGTTTTTTTCTTTTTTTTCTTTTTTTGGTTTGGAGGCTTTTGATGACTGCTTCTATTTCATTAGGGGTTATAGGTCTATTTAAATTTCTTATCTGTTCTTGATTTAATATTGGTAAGTGATATTTATCCAGAAATTTGTTCATTTCCTTTGAATTTTCGAATTTTGTAGTACAGGTTTTCAAAGTATGACCAAAAAATCTCTGGATTTCCTTAGTGTCCATTGTTATGTCCCCATTTCCATTTCTGATTTTGTTGATTTGCATGTTCCCTCTCTGCTTTTTGATTAGTTTGGATAAAGATTTGTCTATCTTGTTGATTTTCTTGAAAACCAACTTCTTGTTGCATTGATTCTTTGTATTTTTTTCTAGTTTCTACTTCATTGATTTCAGCCCTCAAGTTGATTATTTCCTGGTGTCTACTCCTCTGGGGTGAGTTGCTTCTTTTATGTTCTAGGGCTTTCAGTTGTGCTGTTAATTCTCTAATGTGACTATCCTTCATTTTCTTCATATGGGTACTTAGTGCAATGAACTTTGCTCGTAGCACTGCTTTCAAAGTGTCCCATAAGTTCGGGTATGTAGTGTCTTCATTCTTGTTCTAGGAAATCTTTAATTTCTTTCTTTATTTCTTCATTGACCCAGGAATGCTGCAATTGCACATTGTTCAGGTTCAATGAGTTTGTAGGGTTCTGTGATTTGTGTTGTTGTTGAATTCCAACTTTAAAGTATGGTGGTCTGATAAGATACAGGGGATTTTTCCATTTTCTTTTAATCTGTTGAAGTTTGTTATGTTGCCTAGTATGTGGTTGATTTTAGAGGTTACATTTGGAGCTGAGAAGAAGGTATATTCTTTTGTGTTTAGATGGAATGTTCTATATATGTGTGTTAAATCCAATTTGGACATAACTTCTGTTAATTCTTTTGTTTCTTTGTTAAGTTTCTGACTGGTGGTCCTGTCTTGTGGTAAGAGTGGGGTGTTGAGGTCTCTGTCTATCAGTGTGTGAGGTTTTATGTGAGCTTTGAGTTTTAAAAGCGTTTCTTTTATGAATGGTTGTGCTTTTTTATTTGGGGCATAGATGTTCAGAATTGAGACTCTGTGCTGATTGATTTCTCCTGTGATGAATATGAAATGGCCTTCTTTATCTCTTTTGATTGATTTTGTTTTGAACCCTAACTTGTTAGATATTAGGATAGCTACACCTGCTTGCTTCTTGGGTCCATTTGATTGGAAGATCTTTTCTTAACCCTTTATCCTGAGGCAATGTCTGTCTTTGAAGCTTAGATATGTTTCTTGTATGCAGCAGAAGGATGGTCTTCATATCCATTCTGTTAGCCTGTGTTTTTTATAGGTGAGTTAAGACCACTAATATTGAGGGAAAGTAAGGACCATTGATTGTTAATGTTTGTTTGTTTTAGATTTGTTGTTTTTGGTGGTATGGTGAGTATATTTGTCCTTCTTTTTCTGTTGAGTTCCAATAAAGTGGTATTATATATTGTCTATGTCTTTGTGAGTGTAGTTAACTTCCTTGGGTTGGAGTTTTCCTTCCAAAACTTTCTGTAGGGATGGATTTGTGGATATGTTTATGACAGTCTGGCTTTGTCATTAAATATCTTGTTTTCTCCATCTATAGTGATTGAGAATTTCCTGGGTATAGTAGCCTAGGCTGCCTATTGTGGACCCTTAGGACTCATATAACATCTATCCAAGACCTTGAGAGTTTCTATGGAGAAGTCAGGTGTAATTTTGATAGGTGTGCCTTTATATGCCACCTGCCTTTTCCTTCACACTCTTAATATTTTTCTTTATTCTGTATGTTAGGTGTTTTGATTATTATGTGGCAAGGGGACTTTTATTTTCGGTCCAGTCTATTTTGTGTTCGGTATGCTTCTTGTACTTTCATAGGCATTTCCTTCTTCTGATTGGGAAAGTTTCTTTCAATGATTTTGTTGAATATGTTTTCTGCACCTTTGAGCTGGGCTTCTTTGTCTTCTACGCCTATCATTCTTAGGTTTGTTTTTTTTTTCATGGTGTCCCACATTTCCTGGATGTTTTGTGTTAAGGATTTGTTGGATTTAAGATTTTCTTTGGTTGATGAATATATTTCATCTAGTTTATCTTCAACCTCTGAGATTCTCTATTTGATCTCTTGTATTCGGTTTGTTATGCTTGCATCTGTAGTTCTTGATTGTTTACCCAGCTTTTATGTTTTCAGCATTCCCTCAGTTTGTGTTTTCTCTGTTGTCTCTATTTCAGTTCTCAGGTTGAAGTGTTTCCTTCATTTGTTTGATTTTTTTGGGGGGAGATTTTCTTACTTTCTTTAAAAGATTTGTTCATTTCTTGCATTTTTGTTATGTCTTTTCCTCCATTTCTTCCAATTTTTTTCTTCCATTTCTTTATGGGATTTTCTCATATCATCTTTAAGGGCCTCTATCATTTTTATGAAGTTATTTTTTAAGTTGTTCTCTTCTGCTTCATCTGCTTTGGTGTGTTCAGGTCTAGTTGGTGTAGAGTCCCTAGTTTCTGGTGGTGTCACACTGGTCTTTCTATTGTTGGGTGTTTTCTGGTATTGCTGTCTTCCTATTGCTTTTTCCAGCAGGTGCTTGTGGAGTCTCTCTCTACCCTGCTCTCCTGGTGGATGTAGGTGGGTCAGTGGTTTGATATCTGTAATTCTGTATGATCAGAGCTCTCTTGGAGGTCTTTCTTGGGCAGAGGGGGCCCAAAGATCAGGTGAGTGCTGCCTCAAGGTGGCCCTTTGTGGATTGGGGGTCCAGTGTGCTTAGATCAGACATAGGTAGTTCCACAGAGATGGATGGGGTGTTGGTCCTACACTCTGGCCCAATGATCATCCTGAGCAGTGGGCCCACCAGGAACAGGGGTGAGGGGAAGCAAGGAATCATAAGGAATCACAAACCTAAACTTTTATATATGAAAAAGAATTAGTTCCACTTATTATCATTAGTTTTTCATATCAGGAAATTGAGGGCAGAAATGGGTATAATGAATTAATCATTGCCTTTGGTAATCAACCAATCCTAGCAAGAAAGGTACATTAGTAATGATAATTGGACTGCTCATTCTTATTCACTGACCTTAACAAGTTCTTCATTCAAATATGAGCCTTTCTAAAAGCTTAGATTGCCTTCTTCAGTTTTTCACAGCAAAGCTATTTGACAAAAACATCTTAGTCTAACTTTAAGTTATTTTCAAAGTTTTGTTTTAGCTATGATGCACTATGAAACTTTTGAGTACATCTCCCAATATTAAGGTTAAGAAAATTTTAAACTAGTTGGGCTATTGGGGCTCATTTGTTTTTTTCTTAATTGTTAACCTAAGTTCATTGACAGAAACTTGTGTTTCCTACCTGTGATTTATTTTTTACCATCGAAAACTCTATTTACAATAGCATTATTACTCTCAGTTAGACAATATAGCTTAGGAAGGAATCATCTTCATAATAATTCACAGGTAAAAATGTCCAGTAGAACGGGATGTTTCCATGAAATAAACACACTACATTACAGATACTAGGGAAAGATGGCAGCAGCAAAAATGCAAAGGCACGGCAGAAACAAAAGGCATTTTGGAATCCATGGTCTTGGGGCCTTGCCTTTCTGAGATTCACCTCCTGGTGAATTTGCCTCCTGGTGGACTAACACCCTGAAGTCAATTGCCATCTGATGGATGGAGGAGGGAGGGGAAACTGCTGTTGGGGTGTAGTATATGAGAGAAAACTAACTAACTAACTAACTAACTAACTAACTAACTAACTAACTAACGTGCTTCAGCATCTTATCTTCTGATTATTTTAATTTTTAGAGTCTTTAAGGGTGGTTTTGTATAGTACCCACATATGAAATTGACATGTCACTCACTATGGGTGTATTTGTACATGGGTACATTTAAAAGGACATCAGGAACAGTGTCAGAGGGAGGTCTGAACTTCAGGCTTGGGAGCAGCAGGGTCCGAGGTAGGTTTGAGCTTCAGGGCTAGAGCTGCATCAAGAGATACCCAAATTCCAGCCCAAAAGCAGCGTCAGAGGAAAGCTTGAGCTTCAGGCCTGGAGCAGCTTCAAGGGACTCATGAACCTCAGACTGGGAGCAGCATCAGAGAAAGGCTTGACCTTTAGGCCTAGGAGTGAGGAGTGATCACAAAGGGAAATTACAGCAGTGGTTTTCAGCAGTAGCTTCCAGAAGCTATTGCAAAAAGTTCCCTTGGAAAAGAGTACCCATGTCCCAGCCAGCATCCATGGCCATTTGTTGGTTGGAGATACTTGGCTACTACATTGACCACTGGACCCTCAGTCCCATCTACACTTCCAATGGAAGGAGTATCCACCGGAGCTGTAGCCCACCTGTACCTCAAAGAGTGACCACCCGAGCATCGTGCCCACTTCCACCAGGAGCAGTGTTCACTGGAAGCTCTGCTCAACTTCGGCCTGAAGGATTGGTCAACGGAGCCACAGTGCTCAACTAAACCAATTGGAGGAAGAGAGAGAACCCTTGAAGCATAAGTTCTACCTATACTTATTAGAGGAAGAGATGTGTAGACAACAAGGTAAGAACACACTGAACAATATAAAGAGCAATACGGTACCACCATTAGAGAAACTAATGGGGCTATAACAGCAAGACCTGAATATCCCAATACATATGATGTACAAGAAAACGACCTAAAAATAACTTTATGAGGATGATTGAGGCCCTTAAAGAGGAAATAAAAACTTCTCTTAAAAAAATGGAGGAACCCCAGACTGATAGCTAAGAAACCAGCATTGGACCGACTCAGACCCCCTGAAAATGGGTCTCAGTTAGAAGGCCTGGGCAATCTAAGGGACCTCTGACAGTGGAATCAGGATGTATTCCTGGTGCACAGAAGGACTTTGGGAGCACATTTCCCATGGAGGGATACTCCCCTAACCTAGAGGCAGAAGGGAGGGCCTAGTCCCTACACTAAATGACTTGACAAATTTTGATGATCCCTCCTGGAAGGTATCACTCTCCCTGTGGAGTGTAGGGGGGGGTTTGGATGGGAGGGTGGTTGTGGAGCATTTGAGGGAGGGAGGGAGAGAAGAAGGAAGTGAGGTAGAGGGAACTGGGATCGATATTTAAAATAAGAAAAACAAAATAAAATAAAATAAAAAAAAAAGAAATGGAGGAAAATACAAACAAAACATTGGAAGATATCAACAAATTCCTTAAAGAAAACCAAGTAAAAGGAATCAAACAAGTGAAGGAAATGATTCAAGACATGAAATCTGAAATAGAGGTTAAAAAAACCCACAAACCAAGAGAATTCTGGAAATGGAAAAATCTGGGTAAACAATCAGGAACCACAGATGCAAGCATAAACAGCAGAATATAAGAGACTGAAGAGAGTATTTCAGGCATTAAAGATAATTTGGAGAAAATAAATTCATTGGCCAAAGAAAAATTTAAATCTGGGACACTATGAAAAGACCAAACCTAAGAGTAATAGGGTAGAAGAGGAGAAGTCCAACTCAAAGGCACAGAAAATATATTCAACAAAATCATAGAAGAAAACTTCCCCAACCTAAAGAGAGAGGGACATGCCTATGAAAATACAAGAGGCTTACAGAACACCAAATAGACTGGACCCAATAAAAGTCCCCCTGCCACACAATAATCAAAAACAATAAACATACAGAATAAGAAAGAATACTAAGAGCTGCACAGGAGAAAGGCCAGGTAACATAAAGGCAGACCTATCAGAACTACACCTGACTTCTCAATGGAAAAACAATGAAAGCTAGAAGGTCCTGGTTAGATGTTATGCAGGCACTATGGGAGCACAGATGCCAGACTAGACTATTTTACCCAGCAAAGCTTTCAATAACCACAAATGGAGAAAACAAGATATTCCATTATAAAACCAAATTTAAACAATAGGTATCCACAAACCCAGCCCTATTGAGAGTACTAGAAGGAAACCTCCAACCGAAGGAATTCACCTTTGTCCACAAGAACACAGGGAATAGAAGAACTTACAGCAGCAAACTCCAAAGAAAGGAATTGAACACACAATGCCATCACCAGCAACAATGGTCTCAATTCACCTCTGCAAAGACCCAGGCTAACAGATTGTGGATACGAAAATAGAATCCATCTTTCTGCTGCATACAAGAAACACACCTCAAACTCAGACAGACATTACCTCAGAGAAAAATGTTGGAAAAAAAATTCCAATCAAACAGACCTAAGAAACAAGCTGGTGTATCTATCCTAATATCTAACAAACTAGACTTCAAGCTAAAATCAATAAAAAAGATGAAAGTCATTTAATATTCATCATAAGAAAAATCCATCAAGAGGGAATCTCAATTCTGAACATCTATGCCCCAAACACAGGGGCTCCTGCCTTTGTAGAAACATTACTAAAGCTTCAATCAAGCCCCACACACTAATTTGGGAGACTTCAACACTCCATTTTCACCACTGGACAAATCTGCCAGACAGAAGCTTAACAGAGAAATAAGGGAACTAACAGAGGTTATGGCTTAAATGGACTTAAACCATTGTATTCTCTTTCTCTTTCTCTCCCAAGCCTATGTACTTTTAAAAACACACTGCAAACCTTTAGAGGTTTTTCTTAATCTGAATCTGTTCTTACTGTAAATCCTTATCTTTTTGTGGCCACAAGTCTTTTATCTGGTAAACAACAACATTGCTAAAATGAAAGCCATAGCTGTATTAGCTGAGGTCTATCCGAGATGGTGGCGGGGGTACTTTTACCGCCAGAACTGAGAGCTGTGTTCACTGTCTTGGTGAGGGGAGATGTTATTCTGTAAATATGTTTCTCATACTGGTTAATTAATAAAGCACTGTTGGGCCAATGGGAAAGCAAGATAGGCGGGGCTAAGAGACAAGGAGGAAAGAGGAAGTAGTAAGGAGGAGTCAGCATGTAGAGCTGTGGAGAAAGCAAAACGCTGGCTGCGGCTCTCCAATAAGATGACCACGTGGAAATACTTAGATAAGTAGAAATGGGTTAATAATTAAGACAGAGCTAGCCCATAAACAATAATGGTAACTGGCCAACAGGATTGTATCAAATACAGTCTCTGAGTGTTATTGGGGGCTGGCATGGTAGCTGGGCAGTGGGATCAGACCGGCAGGGAAAATGTGCTTGTAACACCTTGGTCTACATTACTATCCAGCAGCATGTTGCTGGCTTGGAGATGTGGTCACTGCGATTGCCAGCTCTTCTACACAACATTCAGTTGTTAGCAGAGCTCTTTAAAAGTCTTGTGTTTTTTTGCCGCTTACACTGGGTCAGGAAACCTCCCTTAAAGGAGCCGCACAAGTCTCTGTTTGTCTCTAGCAAAACAGAGTCCAACTGAGAAAAATGCTGGCACCAAGAAGCCTTGATTGTCTCTGTTCTTTTTAAGCTTTTGTTAAGTTTTAAGTGAGAGTTCTTCACCCCATGTCGGGCGCCATTTTGTTAGGAGTAGGTTTTTTTTTTCTGCTGGACTGGTCCCAGTGCCATGCCAGCCCCAAATAACACACAGATACTCTGTATTAGATATAAACCTGTTAGCCTGTTACTAGTATTTCTTATTGGCTAGCTCTGTCTTAAATATTAACCCATTTCTATTGACCTAAGTATTTCCACGTGGTCTCATCTTACTGGAGAGAGGCCCCAGCATTCTTCTCTCTCCATCCTCCATCTTGAATCTCCTCATTACCTATTCTTCTGTTGATGTACATCTGGGATAATGTTGCTCCTAGAAGTCACTGTTTACTACACAAAAATCTCAGTGGCAAGTGTGGGATACTGCTTTATAAGATGTTCAACAGAGAAACTCCAGAAACCCCCCAAACAGCACAAGCTCTTGTCATTTCCATCAGAACTGGTAATCAGACCTTATTGCTGATGACACCACACATCTTGTTTAAAAGATATAAGAGAATTAAGCTGGAGTTAACCTGATGCTTCAGAATTCTCTCATTGTGTCAGAAAATGCTATGCAGTCTGATTGGGGAAGAAAGGGATTGAAGATCTTACCCAGATATTTATTTTATAAACTATAGTGCCAGTCTGATAGGCAAGATTTGTTCACTGGTGTAACAGTGCCATGTATCTTTTGACGATAAACAATCACTCTTGTGCTATATTTGAGGCCCACTTCACAGGAAGTATGAACCTGATCAAAAACACTTGGCTGGGGAGGTCGTTATCATTCATAATTAACTACTATTGATTGACTAAATCTTCATGGTGTCCCAACTGCCTTCTAAATAATTATGTTTATACCCCCAAACAAATGCTGCACTCTGATTTAATGAGAGAAGCTTCTCTTTATGAATCATGTCAAATGTACTGTTGTGAATGCTTTAGGTTCTGAGAATAAGTGATGGTTGAGGGCTTAGGCATAAAGAAGACACTTTTACCACCCCTTCTGAGGCTCAGGGAATATCCTGGAGGAGGGAATAGAATGAAAAGTCTTTAAGATAGAGAGAGGGCTGCAAAATGTAATCTTCAGTGCATGATAGAGCCATCAGTAACATGATCTCATTGCAACTGTGGCTGCCTGTACTGGGCTTATACAAGACTAAGACTGTTAATAGTCAATCATGGAATTCTATTGGGGAAGTCCTTTCCTAAACTTTTATCACATAGGGCAGTGCCTGTGTTTTCTTCTAGCAGTTTCAGTTTTCACATTTATGATCTATTTGGAGTTAGCTTTTGTGCAAGGTGAGAGTTTTTGGTCTAATCTCATTATTCTGCATGTAGACATCCACTTTTCATAGCATCATTTGTTGAAGATACATTATTTTCTCTAGCACAGATTTTTGTCATCTTTGTCAAATATAAAATGGTTGAAGTTATATGTGATTACGTTTGGATGTTTGGTTGTTCTAATGGTATGCATGTCTGTTATTGTGACATCACTGTATTGGTTTCATCTCTGTGGGTCTGTAATATTTTTAGAGATGTGCAATGGGGATCCCTCTGGCATTGTTCTTTTTGTTCCCTTACACCCTTTCTTTCCCCCAATAAACTTCCTACCTAAGTCCCGTCTGGTGGCATGTTTGACCCTCACCCACCTTGAGATCTGCCAAGGCCCCCATCATGCCACATATCATAACCATAGTGCCTCGTGACTTGACCTGGTTCTCTCTGTGTTCCCTCCTGCCTGTAGGTGGGTGGCCTGAGGCTTTCAGGGACCCTGAGTGACAGCCCCCTTTCCAGATACTTGTCCAGTGCTCCCCAGCCAGCATCTTTGAGGCTGACTGGCTCATTTCACTGACAATCACCTCTGGCAGTTTCCCACAAGGCGTTCAGACCTAGTGCCTTCACCCCACTTCACCTAGCAGCACCATCATTGCGCAGACCTATGGGTCTTTCGGGCTATAGCCCTTTGACCTGTGTGCCTTCTCCCTCGGACATACTCCAGGCCGAGTGCCCTTGCGGCCCCCCCCTTTTTCTCTGCCAATGAGCAACTAAGCAGCTTGAGCCAGTATCATTGACTCTGACTTTAAAAAGCCATTGGACCTTTCTGCCTCACTCATGGGAAACAAAAACGGTAAGCCTGTCCACTCCTCTGGGATGTGTCTTACCCTTTTGCCTCTGCACTAAAAGATGGCTCAAATACCCCTTTAGATAATTCAAAATTGGCCACCTAATGGCCCTTTGGATCCCAAAGTATTTTTTTTTATAAATTCAAAATGAACTTTATTATTCTTTATTATTATTTCTTTCTTTTTTTAAAAAACTTTTTTGTTTTATTTATTTTTTTACATATCGATCCCAGTTCCTTCTCCTTCCCTCCTTTCCTCCCTCCCTTTTTCCCTCTCTCCCCTCCTCACATGAACCCCAACCACCCTCCCCTCCCACCCTCCCCCCATTCCATATGTAGGGTGATGCCATCCAGGAGGGGTCATCTAAATCTGTCAAGTCATTTGGAGTAGGAACTAGGCCTTCTCTCCTGTCTCTAGGTTAAGGGAGTATCCCTCCATGGAGAATGTGCCCCCAAAGTCCTTTTGTGCACCAGGAATACATCCTGGTTCCACTGTCAGAGGTCTTTTAGACTGCTCAGGCCTTCTAGATGAGACCCATGTTCAGGGGGTCTGAGTCAGTCCCATGCTGGATTCCCAGCTATCAATCTGGGGGCCAATTAGCTCCTCCTTGTTCAGGTCAGCTGTCTCTATGTGTTTCTGCAGCCTAGTCTTGTCGTTCCTCTCTACATCTAGATTCTAGTTCAGCTCAGTGTTTTGTTGTGGGTGTTTGCTTCTGTTTCCAACAGGTACTACATGAGGGTTCCATGATGGTGGATAAGTTAGTCATCCATCTCATTATCAGGGAAGGGCATTTATGGTAGCATTTCCACTGTTGCTCAAATTGTTAGTTGGGGTCAGTCTTGAAGGTATCTGGACATTTCTTTAGGTTCAGTTTTCTCTTCTAACCTATAATGGTTCTCTCTTTTATGTTCATTTTCTCTCTCTCTCTCTCTCTCTCTCTCTCTCTCTCTCTCTCTCTCTCTCTGTCTCTCTGTCTCTCTCTCTCTCCATTTCTCTCTCTCTTCTATCTTCTATTCCTCTCCTGACTCAATCTTCCTAGTCCTACATGCTTTCCTCTCCTCCCCTTCTCATTCTCCTAGCTCCCTCTCCACTCACGGCCCCACCCCCACTCCCCATGCTCTCTGGAGAACTTGTCCCTTCCCCCTTCTGTGAGGGACCTTATACGAATCTCTTAGAATCCACCATGTATCCTAGTTCCTCTGGCGGTGTGAATTATAGGCTGGTGATATTTTGTTCTAGGTCTAAAATCCATATATGAGAGAGTACATACCATGTTTCTCTTTTTGTGACTGGCTTACCTCATTCAGGATGGTTTCTTCAAGTTCCATCCACTTGTCTGCGAATTTCAAGACTCCATTGTTTTTTTTCCCGAAGAGTAGTATTTCATTGTGTAGATGTGCCACATTTAGTATTATAGCAAGTTTCTAACTTCTGCCTGTAGATGGGTAAATGGAAGGAGACACTCCATCTTTAACCCTTATCTTTTCTTCACTCTAAGCCCTCTTCTCTCTGTTCTTTTGCCCTGTGTGAGCTGCAGGGTGGTTAGTTTGGAGCAGGCATACAGTTAGTACTCTTAACTCTGTACCTCCCCCTCCACGTGTTTAGGGTCTGCTGTAGATCACAGGGTACTGGGCTACCCCTGACTTCCTTCCCGTGTGATGATGTGGCCCAAGAAATCCTAGGGTGTGGTTCCAGCCCATGTGGTTCCACCCTGTGTGATGCTCAGAGCCTAGCCCAATCTCTGCCTCCAAAGCCTGGGCCATGTGAACCCTTTAAAAGAACCCACTAGGCCGAGTTCTTTCATTCTCTTTGCCTTTTACTTATTTGTCTCTAATTTCTTCTTACATTGGCTCTGTTTCAAGTGTCATGTTTGCCTAGTGACACACCTTGGATGGGCCCACCAAGGGCATCCACTTCATGCAGAGACCCACCCCATCCTCCCCCACATGCAGCAAATCTGCTTTCTTGTTCACTGGCGTCTTTGCCTTTCATCTTGCTCAACGCCCACCTATCCCTCCCTTTTTAATCACTCAATTCCTATTTAAAATATATATGTGTAAATTTTTATATGTATGTTATTTGGATTTAACTCTATATGTGTGAATGTGAGGTAGCTCTAACTCTGTGTACATATGTAGTTTTCAAATTTAACTGTGTGTATGTGTACATGTAACCTCTATTTAAAAATTATTTTGCTAATAAAAGACCCTCAATTCAAAATCTTGTTTTTAAGGCTAAACCTGACAGGAATGTAAAGTCCCAGTATTATGGAAGCTAGTAACCTGTTGTAGATTATTGAGAAATGCATGAGTCATTTTATAAATGATCAAGCTTTTTAATTGTGATCACTAGGTAAGGGACTTATCTAGTCCCTTATATGTTTTCAGATATACCTGATAGACAAACAGTCCTCAAATGCTCAGAGATCTGCAGAATACAGTATTTAAAATGTTTTATTAAAAAGCTTTTCATAATTGAGATACATGTTAGCTCCTTGCAGCTCCCCTATTTCCTCCAAAGAAGATGAATGAGCACAGAAGAAACTCCACCTGAAACTTGCTTCATACGTAGCAGCACTAGCCACTGAGCAAACAGGTCTTTCACCTCAACTGCTGCAAAGACCTCATGGACAAGATGACACTGGGGGATTGATTGCCTCAAGTTGCCTAGGAAAGGTAGGCTGGTCTTTGATGGGTGATGTCATTATGCAAATATGTTTCTCTGATTGGTTAATGAATAAAGCCATTGGCTAACAGCTTTATAACTAATAGAGTCTCTCTGTGTTATTTTGGGGCTGATGTGACTGTGGGACAAGGCTGGGGGGAAACTCTACATAACAAAATGGTGCCTGCAATGTGGGTACTAAGAACTTCCACTTAAAACTTGGCAAAAGCTTAAAAAAGGGTTTTAAAAACAAAAGAACAGAGACAAGCAAGGCTACTTGGCAGCAGCATTTTCTTGTGTGGGCTCTGTTTTGCTGGATATAAACAGAGGCTCTCCAGGCTCCTTTAAGGAAGGTTTCCTGACTTGGCATAAGTGGCAAAAACCTGCAGGGCTCTCTGAAGAGGCCCTGCTAACAACTGAATGGTGTGTACCAGAGCTTGCAATGGTAGTGACCACATCTCCAAGCCCCCACCATGCTGCTTGATGGCATCACAGACCAAGGTGGTGAGCACAGCTCTCAGGGCTGGTGGTGAATGTACCTCTGCCATATTGCAAAACAACGCTGTTGTTAGCAGATAAAAGACTTGTGGCCAAAAAAGATAAAGATTTACAGTAAAGACAGATTAAAATAAAGAAAAACTTCTAAAGGTTTAGAGTATATTTAAAAATATACATAAGCTTGGGAGGGAAAAACAAACAGGATAAAGTGGTTTTAAAAAAAACAAAGAAAGAAAGAAACAGAGTTTCGGTGGCACAGACCTGATATTTGATTGCTGAGAAAATAACAACTACTAATAAAAGAAATGCTGCTGAATTAATTCAATTTATATATTTTAAGAATGCTTTGACTCCAAAATTTAAGCCTAAGGACAAGTTACTGGGGAAAAGGATTTCTATTTTTGTTTCCACAGAAAATGAAAAGCTATGGATTTCTTCCAGACTTATATGGTTTGATCAAGCCAGACCCCCTGAAACAGCTCCCCAGGTGAGCCAACATTCAAAGCAGTTGAGACAAAGCCTTGCAGACTACTGCCAAGATTTCTGTGTCTTCTTAGGATCCCCATGACAGCGCCCTCTACCAGCAGGAAGTAGTTTGGAAAGAACGACGCCCAAATTCCCAAATATTGTTTATAAATGTTTGTTTTCATTTAAATGGGCTTAGTTATAAATGGCTATAACCACAAGCAATCTTTTTAAAGGTAAAAAGGGAATTATGGAATAGATATGAATACTTTGCTTTGAAATGAATTTTCTTTTATTGATACAATTTAAGGTCAATTTTATGATATGTGTATTTCTCCTCTTGTTTAGGTATTGTGTTTATATAGTTCATTTTGAAATGTAATGTATAATTTAGTACAGATTAGATAGTTACCTATGATAGTCAAGCTTAGAGTTAGTTAGGTTTTCTAGATATATAGAGATGTATTTGAGATGAATAGGCATTCTTCAAACCTTTCAAAGACCTACAGAATATGGCATTTAGAATGATTTAGGGATTTTCTTGACAGTGAGGCACAACTGCTCCTGGTAACACCACCTATGTCAGAAAAGAAGATGGACATCGAAGAAACGTGTTATGAAGTTTGCTTCTAATATGGCAAGACTAGCCATTTGGGCAAAGTACTGCTCTTCTGGACTCTTTGACTTTATGCTGTAGAAACTGGACATGCAGGACCCACAAAAAGATGACTGCTGATGCAAGATGGACATTGCTACAGGATTCCTGCTTCATGGAAAAGGTAGCCAGACATTCTGCAGGACACAGAGAAAAATGACTGACACACTGTCAATACAAGTGGACAGTTTAAAGTTTCCTGCTTTGCTGAGGAGTCTGGAGATACACTATGGCCTATGGGCTGAAGATGGAACATTACAGAAGAACTTCGGGTGACTGACCAGGCAATGAGTTGTCTCTGTCATTTCTAGAGTTTATGTATTATCCTTCTGTGGTCTTTGATGGAGTTGAAGACAGGTAGTTATGATTATAGTTTTCCTTAGTTAGGATTAAAGATAAGTTACATATAGGACTTTAGACTGACAAAGATAGGATAGATGATATTTTCTTTAAGTCTTACAAAATGTTAATGGACTAAATATTGTTTACTGTGATTCTTATTTGATAACTGCTGTATGATATATTTTGCTATGTTAAGGTTAAATCCCTTCTTTTATTTTAGACAGAAAAGAGGAGATGATGGGAGATGTTATTCTGTATATATGTTTCTCATACTGGTTAATAAAGCCCTGTGGCCAATAGGAAACAAGATAGGCGGGGCTAGGAGACCAGGAGGAGGAGAGAGGAAGTTGGTTGGAGTCGAGATGTAGCCCGGGAAGGAGAGAGGATGCTTGCCGCGGCTCCCCGATAAGACAACCATGTGGAAATACTTAGATAAGTAGAAATGGGTTAATAATTAAGGCAGAGCTAGCCCGTTAACAATAATGGTAACTGGCCAACAGGATTATATCAAATATAGAGTCTCCTGAGTGTTATTTGGGGCACATGTGGTTGCAGGACAATGGCGGCAGGACCAGGAGGCTGGCGGGAACAACATGCCACATCACAGACCTTTAATCTCAGCACTCAGGACTCAGAGATAAGCAGGTCTCCATGATTTCAAGGCCAGCCTAGTATACAGAGTGAATTACAGGACAGACAAAAGTTACACAGATAAACCCTGTCTCAAAAAATAAAAATAAAAGTAAAAGAAATATGGAAATAAAAAAGCCATGATAAGATGGAAAGCACACAGAGAATCTGGATACTGTATGCTATTGTGTTGTCTTTGAATTGCTCAGTTGCTAAGGAAGGAACACCAACTGCTAAGATACACTTGATTATCAATGCTGCTAAATTAATCCAATTTATACATTTTTAAAATGTTTTGATTTCAAAATTTAAGTCTAATGACAGGTTACAGGGGAAAAGAATTTCTATTTTTGTTTCCATAGAAAATGAAAAGCTGAGAGGCCTCACCTGGAGAGTGTTGGGGCCCTGGCCAGATCCGCCTATCCCCATGGGAACATCCTGAGGCCCTGCCAACTAGATCCTTGACCCCAATCCCTGGGCCTCTGCTAGAGGCAAGTCTGGGACCAGTTGAATTCCCACCCCTATACCCTTCCCTGGTTACTCCCTGGATTGGCCCAGAATCTCCTTTCCCCTTGTGTCCTATCCCCAGTGAGAGCACTCCTGGTGTTCTGATACACACCCACCCACCCCCACAAAGAGCCTGCCCTCCCCCTACCCAGTGCCCTACCCTGCCCACTGTCTCACTGCTCTGATTGAGCACTGAGACAGAGGACAGATCCAAGAATCCTGGGATTGTTGTTTTCTTCTGGGAACTTCCTGGAGCTGTTCTGAGCACATTAAACCTGCCTATCCATGTGGGACCACCCTGAATCCCCACCTGCCTGATCTCTGACCTCCACTGCCTGTCCTCTGCTGGAGTTCCGAAGAAAAAGCAAACAAAAAATGGGAAGAAATGAACAAATCTCTTAAAGAAAGTATGGAAAGCCAAGAAAAAACAAATAACGGGTGAAGGAAACTGTTCAAGACTTCAAAACTGAAATAGAGACAATAAAGAAAACACAAACTGAAGGAATGCTGGAAAATAGAAAATCTGGGCAAATGATCTGGAACTACAGACACAAGCATAACCAACAGAGTACAAGAGATGGAAGAGAGAATCTCAGGTGCTGAAGATAAAGTAGAGGAAATAGATTCATCGACCAAAGAAAATAGGAAACCCAACAAATCCTTAACACAAAACATCCAGGAAATGTGGAACACGGTGAAAAGGCTAAATCTAAGAATAATAGGCACAGACGAAGGTGAAGAAGCCCAGCTCAAAGGTGCAGAAAGCATATTCAACAAAATCATTGAAGAAAACTTTCCCAATCTGAAGAAGGACATGCCTATGAAAGTACAAGAAGCACATTGAACACCAAATAGACTGGACCAAAAAAAAAAAAAAGACCATTCGGCACATAGTAATCAAAACAACTAACATATTGAATAAAGAAAGAATATTAAGAGCAGTGAAGGACAAAGGACAGGTAACATATAAAGGCAGGCCTAACAAAATTACACTCCGTGGAAAATCTCAAGGCCAGAAGGTCCTGGATAGATGTTCTACAAGTACTAAGAGTCTATGGACTCAAGCCCAGCCTACTATACCCATCAAAACTCTCAATCAATATAAACAGAGAAAACAAAATATTTAACGACAAAGCCAGAATTTCATAATATGTATCTATAAGTCCAGCCCTAAAGAAAGTTTTGGAAGGAAAACTCCAACCCAACGAAGTTAACTACGCTCACAAAGACATAGGCAACAGATAATTCCATTTCACCAGAACCCAAGGTTTAAAGCAGGGCAAATATATTCACAATACTACCTCCAACAACAAATCTAAAACAAATAAGCATTAACAATCAATGGTCCTTACTTTCCCTCAACATTAATGGTCTTAACTGGTCTATAAAAAGATACAGGCTAATAGAATGGATATGAAGACAGAATTCATCCTTCTGCCGCATACAAGAAACACATCTAAGCTTCAAAGACAGATTACCTTAGGGTAAAGGTTTGGGAAAGATCTTCCAATCAAATGGAACCAAGAAGCAAGCAGGTATGGCTATCCTAATACCCAACAAGTTAGACTTCAAACCAAAATCAATCAAAAGAAATGAACATGGTCATTTCATATTCATCACAGGAGAAATCCATCAGCACAAAGTCTCAATTCTGAACACCTGTTTCCCAAATACAAATGCACCCACATTCGTAAAAGAAACACTACTAAAACTCAAAGCTCACATAAAACCTCACACACTTATAGTGGGAGACTTCAACACCCCACTTTCATCGCTAACAGGACCACCAGTCAGAAACTTAACAAAGAAACAAAATAACTAACAGAAGTTATGTCTCAGAAGTTGGGTTTAACAGACATCTCTAGAACATTCCATCCAAACACAAAAGTATATACCTTCTCTGCTCCACATGGAACCTTCTCTAAAATCGAACACATACTAGGCGACATAACAAACCACCATGCTTTAAAGTTGGAATCCAACAACAACACAAATCGCAGAAACCCTACAAATTCATGGAAACTGAACAATGTGCAATTGTGCTATACATGTGTCAAAAAAGAAATAAAGAAAGAAATTAAGGACTTCCTAAAATTCAGCCAGAATGAGGACACAACATACCCGAACTTATGGGACACCTTGAAAACAGTGCTACAAGGAAAGTTCATTGCACTAAGTGTCCATATGAAGAAAACAGAGGATAATCACATTAGAGAATTAACAGCACAACTGAAAGCCTTAGAACAAAAAGAAGCAAACTCACTCCGGAGGAGTAGACACCAGGAAATAATCAATTTGAGGGCTGAAATCAATAAAGTAGAAACCAGAAAAATAATACAAAATATAAATGCAAAAATGTTGGTTTTTTTTGAGAAAATCAACAAGATAGACAAATCTTTATCTAAACTAACAAAAAAGCAGAGAGAGAACATGCAAATTAACAAAATCAGAAACAAAAAGGGGGACATAACAACGAACACTGAGGAAATCCAGACAATTTTTTGGTCATAGCTTGAAAACCTGTACTTCACAAAATTTGAAAGGAAATGGACAAATTTCTGGATAAATATCACTTACCAAAATTAAATAAAGAACAGATAAACAATTTAAAAATACCTATGACCCCTAACAAAATAGAAGCTGTCATTGTCCTTAAAAAAACAAAATACAAAATACAAACAAACAAACAAAAACCCAGAGCCAGTTGGCTTTAGTGCAGAATTCAACCAGAAATTCAAGGAAAAGCTAATACCGATACTCCTCAAATTATTTCACACAATGGAAACATAAGGTTCATTACCAAATTCTTTTTACAAGGCCACAATCACCTTGGTACCCAAGACACACAAAGACACAACCAAGAAAGAAAACTACAGACCAATATCCATCATGAACATTGATTCAAAAATATTCAATAAAATAATGGCAAACCAAAACCAAGAATACATCAGAGAAATCATCCACCATGACCAACTGGGCTTCATCCCTGGGTTGCAGGCATGATTCAACATACAAAAATCTATCATATAAACAAACTGAAAAAAGATAAACCACATGATCTTCTACCTAGATGCTGAAAAAGCTTGTGACAAAATTCAACACCCATTTCATGATAAAGGTTTTGGAGAGATCAGGGGTAACAAGAACATACCTAAACATAATAAGAGCAACGTACAGTAAATCATCAGCCAACATCAAACTGAATGGAGAGAAGCTTAAGGCGATTCCTCTAAAATCAGGAACAAAACAAGGCTGCCCTCTCTTTCCATAACGCTTCAATATTGTACTTGAAGTTCTAGCTTAAGCAATAAGACACCAAAAGGAGAAAAGGAGATACAAATTGGAAAGGAAGAAGTCAAACTTTCTTTATTTGCATATGATATGATAGTTTACATAAGTGACCCAAAAATACTCTACCGGGGAAATCCTACAGCTGATAAACACCTTCAGCAAAGTAGCAGGAGACAAGATATACTCAAAATTGTTTAGGGCTTTTCTTGACAACAATAAAGAAGATGGACATCAAAGAAACTTGTTATGGAGTTTACTCCAAATATGGCAAGACTAGCCATTTGGGCAAGAAACTGCTTATACTTTATGCTGTATAAACTGGACATGCAGGACCCACAGAAAATTGACTGTTGAACCAAGAAGGATAGTGCTACAGGGTTCCTGCTTCATGGAAGAGTCTGCCAGACATTCTACAGGACACAGAAAAATGACTGACAAACTGGCAATCCAGGCAGACAGTTTGAAACTTCCTGCTTCACTGAGGAGTCTGCCAGACACACTATGGCCTATAGGCTGAAGATGGAACATTACAGAAGAACTTTGGGTAACTGACCAGGCATCAAGTTGTCTCTGTCATTTCTAGAGCTTATATATTATCCTTCTGTGGTCTTTGATGGAGTTGAAGACAGATAGTTAGGGTTATAGTTTTTCTTAGTATTAAAAATAAGTTACATATATAAGACTTTAGATTCACAAAGATAAGATAGATGATAGAACATTTTCTTTAACTCCTGATAATGTTAATGAACTAAATATTGTTAACTATAGTTCTTCTTTGATAACTGCTTTGTCAAATGTAATTTTACTATGTTAAATAAAATTCTTTTTATTTTAGACAGAAAAGAGGAGACGATGGGAGATGTCATTCTGTAAACATGTTTCTCTTATTGGTTAATGAATAAAGCACTATTAGCAAATAGGAAGGCAAGACAGGCAGAACTAGGAGACAAGGAGGATTCTGGGAGAGGGAATAAAGAGGAGTCAAGATGTAGGCCGAGATAGGAATAAGAAGTCCGGACTCTCTCTCTCCCCAGCAAGACCACGTGGAAACACTTAGATTGATAGAAATGAGTTAATAGCTAAGACAGAGCTAGCCAATAAGAAGCTCTAGCCATTGGTCAACAGCTTTATAACTAATAGCGTTTCTATGTGTTATTTTGGGGCTGATGTGGCTGTGGGACCATGCTGGTGGGAAACTGCTGGTAACAGGTCTACTTACAAACTCCTAATCCACAGGATTTTATGAAGTCTGGAAGACATAGACCTAACAGTAGAAGATGGATGTTGCCCTGAAACCTCTGCCCTCAGTGACCATGGGGGACCCTGGAGAGTGACTGCCTAGGCAGCCAGCAAGTAAGTCTCTGTCATATTTAATCATTAATTCAAGTAGAAATTTATCCTTAAGAACTCTGATGTAGTTTGATGATTGGTAGGTTTGTCAGTTTAAAAGCGACAGTCAAGGCATTGCCTTCCCAGTACCAGACTCAGAAAAGGGAGAAACTCACAAAACAGATTTCAGTATAACTTTTTACCAGTCCTTTGTTTAAATAAAAGGTGTTTTAAGATAGTGAAGCTTAAGATGTGAAGATTTATGAATGTCTTAATGTCTAAGAAGGTGTTTTAAGGTGTGCAAATTCAAGTTATCAGATTTTTCTCTTTCATTCTGCTACTGTTCATAGTGTTAATATTAATAAAATTCTGATATGCTATTAATCTAACTCTGACAAAGTACTACCACTATTATAATAGCCACAAGCTCAAGATTTAATCATTTTCTAAATATAGACTTCAACGGTACTTTTCATTGTGCTAAAAACATGTCATAGTTTTCCAGGTAGAAGAAAGAGTGTTAATGCTTTCAATCAAAAATAATTTCTGGCATGAGTGTACTACCATTTCTACAATGCAAATTTCAATGCAAACTATAGATAATAAAAAATGCTAATGTCTCTATAACTTATCTTTTTATAAACTCAAAGGATTCTTGCAAGTTTCAGGAAGTCGACTGGATTTACTTCTAACAAAGTGTCAATCAACAGTCTACACCTCCCCACCTTCCCTGGTCCTGCACTCTTCAATAACCAGGATCTAAGAAGAGAAAATAATTTTTCCCCCTAAACTTAACTTTGGCCTCTGCTCTGCCAAAGTCTTGCCAGGTCCAAGATTTGCCAGACAGTTCCGTAGAGCCTAGATAGCAGTGAAACAACCAGCTACCCCAGGTCATGGCCAGCACCCCCAGCTTCCTCAAGTCCCCAAAGATGGTCGACACCCCCCAGGTCAGCAGGAAGCAGTCTCAAGAACTCTATACCCTCATTTTCCTAAACTGCCATGCCTAAATCTCACTGTAAGAAAAATAAAGAAGGGAAGAATGTTAGCATCCAGGCAAATGCCAACCTGGCCCTGCCCCTTGGTGACATGGCAGAATGATGTGTCTAATAAATCTCCAACTTTCCTGTAATTAGGAGGGCTCAATGGAATTCCTGGTTCCATGGAGGTTACTATTGTACACATTTTTTGTTTTGTTTTGTTTTGTTTGAGACAGAGTTTCTCTGTGCCTTTGGAGGCTGTCCTGGAACTAGCTCTTGTAGACAAGGCTTGTCTCAAACTCACTATTGTACACATTTTATCCTTTACCAAAGCCCATACAAAATTTCCCAAAGGGAAAGACATTAATATCGTGAATCACTAAAAATGAAATTAAAAAGATGCTGGAGAAGTGTGGTCTGCAATGTCAAAATTCTGGAACTTTGTCAAGCAGCAATGGTCGCCATGCAGACCATCACACATACACACACACACATACACACACACACACACACACACACACACACGAGAGAGAGAGAGAGAGAGAGAGAGAGAGAGATATTCACAAGACAGAATATTCAGGTAGACAAAGATTCAGAGTTATACTACAGATTACAGAAAAGAGAGAACATAAGGCACAGAGAAAGTGAATTAGAAAATTCAAATCTTCTTGTGTTATGTTCTTATATGTAGACAAATATATTATACATATACTCAAAATTATATGCATATGTGTGTTATAAATTGTGTATTATATACTATATAATGTTTATATAAACATATATTACATATGTATATGTATACATGTATATTTATGTCTTTAAAATCATACACAGAGGCAGCCATTGTGGTGAAGAGACATTACTCTAGTCTTGAGTGAAGTGGAGCTGGGACCTAGTAACTATAACTTTGCCATCCAAGATCTAGAAGTCTTAAAAGACACACAACATATTGGCTTACTACATTCCTCCCAAGAATCATGGACCACCTGACAAAATTCTCAGTACCAGAGAGTTCAAGAGACCCCCTCCCAATATAGACCAATATAGGTTAAAGGTAACTCCCTCCTTCTGCAGGAACCATGTACTTTGGACACAAGACTCAGACGATTTGAGCTGAATCTTATATGAAAGACTCCTTCCCATGGACTAGCTTTCATATTATCAGAGGGCTTTATACAAATTGACAAGTGAGGGAAGTAACCAATAGTTCTACCCAGCTGTGATGCCAAGGAGTCACAATAATGACCAGCCTAAAAAGATATCCCAAAGGTTGCAATAGTGACACTCATATCTTGGCAATAACTAATAGCTGTTTAATTTAACTTAAGGCTCAACAAAAGAGGAATCATGCCCTGCACTGGAAGCCTAGGACTATTAAGGGCTAGCGTGGCCATGTATCTTAGAAGAGAAGCTACTACATTCACTTTACTAAATCACCAAAATCCCTAACAGACTTCTATTTGAAACAGACAGAAAGCATTACAGAAAACCATAAAGTGCAAATAACAAGTGATTGTGGAGTTTACAACCTTAATGGAGACTCTAAAACAAAACTCCTGCACCTTAGGCTCAGGGAACATCTCAGGCAGAGGGGCTGGAAAGATTGTTAAGGTCAGAGCACTAGGGAATTTGTTGCCTAAAAAAAAAGACCCAAACATGGGCAACACCAATAGACATGTTAACATGGAAGTCTCAAGGGGCCTGATCCCCTAGCAAAGAACTACAGGCAACTAGCAACTAAGAAATGCTGAGAGCAAAGACTTCTTCTAGGGATGAGGCACTACATTGCTTATCTAATACAAAATGGTCAGCTTGGAAGTCATACATAAAGGAATGCTAAATGAACTCAGCAGTGTGTGTGTGTGTGTGTGTGTGTGTGTGTGTGTGTCCATGTGCATGCATGTGTGTAAAACAATAACATTAGAAATAGGTTATGAATTAGAGAGGGAGAGATGGAACATGGGAGGCATTGGGAGGAGAAAAAGAAAATAAAAGATGTTGAAATTATATTCAAATCTATTAAATTTATAAATTAAAAAATAATTGTCGCTGCTCTAGAGGCGGTGGGACCTGGGAGAATGGAATTGATAAATGGAACTAAAGCCTCATGCAATAGCCAACTTTAACTAGTAGTTTAGAGTCTCAGATGACTTATATTCTAAGTGTTAAGAAAGGTCACCTGAGTAAAGTTCTCATGAGTTCATGATGTACACAATCACAAGGACAAGCCCCATGTGGCACACATTCGTGGAGTACCCTCACAAGCACTCAAAATTCTTACACAACTCCATTTTTGGACTATGTTCTGATGTCTCCCCCTTTTTAATTTACTTTACATTTTTTTAAAAAAATGTCTCTGCCTGAATTCAAATAGCTGATAGTGTTTCCCCCCTCTTGAGTTATATGATGAGTACCCAATGCTGTCTCTCCTAGAGTTTTAAATAAATTTGTTAATATATATATATATATATGCATTTTTATTTATTGAATTTGCACTGGAACTTCCAAGTGCAGCTCGTAAGGCTAGGGAGGAATAGGTAATTGAAATCCCTTTCTCTGAGGGCAGGAGAGGAAAGCACATGGGACTACATGGGACTAGGAAGATTGACTCAGGGGAGGAATAGATGAAAGAAGAGAGAGAGAGAGAGAGAGAGAGAGAGAGAGAGAGAGAGAGAGAGAGAGAGACAGAGAGAGAGAGAGACAGAGACAGAGATAGAGACAGAGAGACACACAGAGAGAGAATAAAAGAGGGAACCATTATAGGTTTGAAGAGAAAGCTGAACCTAGAGAAATGTCCAGAGACCTAAAAGACTGACCCCAAGTAACACTTTGAGCAACAGTGGAAAGGCTACCATAAATACCCTTCCCTGATAAGAAGATTGATGACTAATGTATCCACCATCATGGAGCCCTTAAGTAGTAGTTGATAGAAACAGAAGCAAACACCCACAACTAAACACTGAGCCGAACTAGAATCTAGATGCAGAGAAGGAGGACAAGACCAGTCTGCAGAAACACATAGAGACAGCTGACCTGAACAAGGAGGAGCTAATTGGCCCCCAGATTGATAGCTGGGAATCCAGCATGGGACTGACTCAGACCCCCTGAACATGGGTCTCATCTAGAAGGCCTGAGCAGTCTAAAAGACCTCTGACAGTGGAACCAGGATGTATTCCTGGTGCACAAAAGGACTTTGGGGGCACATTCTCCATGGAGGGATACTCCCTTAACCTAGAGACAGGAGAGAAGGCCTAGTTCCTACTCCAAATGACTTGGCAGATTTAGATGACCCCTCCTGGAAAGCATTACCCTACATGTGGAGTAGGGGTGGGTGGGAGGGGAGAGTGTTTGGGGGGCATGAGAGGGTGGGAGAGAGGGGAGGAGGGAGGGAGGGAGAGGGAACTGGGAACGACATGTGAAAAAAAGAAAGAGAGAGAGAGAAAAAAAGAAATCCCTTTCTCTGTCATGCTGTAGCTTGTCTAGGTTGTAAAGTTAACTTTTGTTTGTTTGTTTGTTTATTTATTTATTTATTCTCATTTTAAATATCAATCCCAGTTCCCTCTCCCTCCCTTTCTCTCTCCCTTACTCCCATGTCCCCCTAATAACCTCCCATTCCATCTCCCCCCCCCCACTCCACAGGGAGGGTGATGCCTTCTAGGACGGATCAAAAAAAATCTCTCAAGTCATTTGGATTAGGTACTAGGCCCTCCCTCCTGCCACTAGGTGAAGAGAATATTCCTCTATAGGGAATGTTCTCCCAAAGTCCTTTTGTGCACCAGGGATACATTTTGGTTCCACTGTCAGAGGTCCCTTAGACTGCTCAGGCCTTCTAATTGAGACCCATGTTCAGGGGTCTGAGTCAGTCCAATGCTGGTTTCCCAGTTATCAGTCTGGGGGCCAATTAGCTCCTCCTTGTTCAGGTCAGCTGTCTCTGTAGGTTTCTGTAGCCTGGTCTTGTCCTCTCTTTCTGCATCTGGATTCCAGTTCAGCTCAGTGTTTAGCTGTGGGTATCTGTTTCTGTTTCCATCAGCTGCTAGATGAGAGCTCTATGATGGTGGATATGTTAGTTATCAATCTCATTATCAGAAAAGGGCATTTATGGTAGCCTTTCCACTCTTGCTCAAATTGTTAGTTGGGGTCAGTCTTGAACATCTCTAGACATTTCTCTAGAGTCAGTTTTCTCTTTAAACCTAAAATGGCCCCCTCTTTTATGGTATCTCTCTCTCTGTTTTTTTTCTCTTGTCTATTTCTCCCCTGACTCAATCTTCCTAGTCCCACATGCTTTCCTCTCCTCCTCTTTTCTTTCTCCTAGTTCCCTATCCACTCATTGCTGCTCAGGAGGTCTTGTTCCTTTCCCCTTCTGTGAGGAACTTTGTATGAATCTCTTAGGTTCCTCCTTGTATCCTAGTTTTTCTGGCTGTGTGAATTATAGACTGGTGATCCTTTGCTCTATGTCTAAAATCCATATATGAGTGAGTACTTACGATTTTCCTCTTTTTTGTGACTGGGTTACCTCATTCAGGATGGTTTCTTCAAGTTCCATCCACTTGCCTGCGGATTTCAAGATTCCATTGTTTTGTTGTTGTTGTTGTTTTTTCCTTCAGAGTGGCATTCCATTGTGTAAATGTGCCACATCTTCTTTATTCATTCTTCAGGTGAGGGGCATCTAGGTTGCCCCTCAGGTTCTTGCTATTACAAAAAATGCTGCTATGAACATAGTTGAACAGATGTCTTTGTTGCATGGATGTGGATCATTTGGGTATATGTCTAAGAGTGGGATTTCCAGGTTCTGTGATAGACTGATTCCCATTTTCCTGAGAAACTGCCATACTGATCTCCAAAATGGTGTACACATTTGCACTCCCACCAGCTGTGGAGGAGTGTTCCCCTTTCTCTACATCCTCTCCAGTATAAGTTGACATTGGTGTTTCTAATTTTAGCCATTCTGGCAGGAGTAAGATGGTATCTCAGAGTTGTTTTGATTTGCATTTCCCTGAAAGCTAAGGATGTTGAACACTTTCTTAAATGTCTTTCAGCCTTTTTGATTTCCTCTATTGAGAAGTCTATATTCAGTTCTGTACCCCATATTTTAATAGGGTTATTTGGTGTTTTGTTGACTAGTTTCTTGAATTCTTTGTATATTTTGAAGATCAGCCTTCTGTCAGATGTAGGATTGGTGAAGATCTTTTCCCAGTGTGTGGGCTGCCTTTTGATCTTGTTGACTGTGTCCTTTGCCTTACAGAAGCTTCTAAGTTTGAGGAGGTCCCATTTATTAATTATCAATCTCAGGGTCTGTGCTACTGGTGTTTCTTCAGGAAGTAGTCTCCTGTATCAACTTGTTCAAGGGTACCTCCTACTTTCCTTTCTAAGAGGGTCAGTGTGGCTGGATGTATGTTGAGGTCTTTGATCCATTTGGACTTATGTTTTGTGCATGGTGAGAGACACTTTATACTCTGAGGGTTAAGAGTGGTCAGCCAAGTAAAAGTCTCATGAATTCAAACTGTATACAATCATAAGAACTAGGCCACCTATGGCAAAAATATATTTTTCCATAGAGGCATATAAAGGATAGTTTAAACATTTCATTAAATAACAGTATCAAGCAATAATGAGCAATCTGAGTGCCTGTCCTGATAACTTGACTGATTAGCTGTTCCAGTTTCTTCCCTGATAGTAGTGATGTGGAAGCTGAAGCCAAATAAAGCCTTTCCTTCTCAACTTGCTTTTCCTCACAGGTTTTTTCAAAATCATAGTAAGACAGTCAGTAAACTGACTAAGATAATACTCTGTAGTTGGATTTTTTTTTTTTTTTGGCCACCAACCAGCTCCCAAATAAAGACACTGAGTCTCATTATTAATTATGAATGTTCAGCCTTAGCTTGTTCAGCCTAAGGCTTGTTCCACTAGCTCTTTTAACTTAATTTAACCTGCTTCTATTCATTCACTTTTTGCCTTGGGGCTTTTTAGCTTTCTTCCATTCTGTATGTCCTACTTCCTACTTTCTTTGTGTCTGTCTTTCTGGCCTTTGATGTCTCCCTGGTGCTTCTTTCTTTCTTCTCCTGATCTTAAATACCCCTTTCTAATTATTCTCCCTGCCCAGAAGTCCTGCCTCTACCTCCTTTCTCTCTATTGGCCATTTAGCTTTTTATTAAATCAATGAGGTGCCTTAGTCAGGCAAGTTAAAACAGCAACACATCTTTACATAATTAAAAAAATTGCAACATTCATAGTTAAACAAATATTCCACAACACTACTTTTTCCTGTCTTTCTAAGAGTATTTGGTTACTTCTTCTTCCGAGTGTTAGGCTATGTTCTATTACTGGAACAAATGAGTGAGAAATACAATGTAAAGGGGGGCATATCTACACTGACCAACATTGTCAAAGGTTTCAAGGTCAACTAGTTCCACTGTTTGGACGTGAAGTGAGACAGATATCATGGTGGGAGAGCATGTGGTCTCAGACGCATAAGGAAAACAGAAGGAAGGCCTTGGAGACATCTAGAAACTTCAAAGACACAACCCTTGTGACTGCTTCCTCCAATTTGGTGCCAAAGCCCCATGAATTCATCAGTGAATCCATTGGCTAAGGTAGCACACACATGATTCAAACACACCTCAGTGTATGAGCCTTTTCTGGGGACATACAGAGAAAAATCCATCTGAACACACTGTCAGGTTCCCCTAGAATACAAGATAACTCCTTGTTCTTCCTTTTTACTCTGTCTTCTCATCTGTTCACATACCAGTCATTTGTCCTTTTAGACCCTGATGGATATGTGTCACCCATGTCAGAAGAACATCCTTCTTATTTTTCTGGGTAAATACCCTGAGCACAAAGTCAGGATGACATTGACATTCCTAAGGCTCCCACCTGCTGCTTGTCCTCCTGTACCCGGGCACTTTCCATGCCAGTGCTTTCGCATCACATTGGCTGATGTGTATTTCAGGCATCTGCTCCAGATTCAAGGACATTCTGGCAGTTTGAGATTAGTGTTGATCCTCAAACCGAGCATCAAAGATAGGATTACAGCTCTTCATGAAAACAATAGGTTCTATTGTGGAAAGGACTCTTACCAAATCTCAAGAACACTGTTTTTCAACAAAAAGCCTTTGAAGGATATTTATTTTGCCGATATGATTAAACTAAAAGTGATCAGAGAAAATGACCATCTTTTATATTCGAATATATGAAAGGAAACTGTTATTAGATAAAGATAGAAATAATCTAGTTCCTGAGTCGGTTATCAGAAATACTATGAATCAAATAACCTGCAGAGACAGCTTTCATTTGTAACATGGCTTTCACCCCCATAGGGACATGAAAAATGTTGGTTTTGAACTTAGGAAAGAATGGAGACCACATCCTATATGCCATGTATCTCAATGCTTCTGAAGTTTTATTAAGAGACTGTTATGGGCTGGTGAGATGGCTCAGCAGATTAAGCAAGATTGCTGCTTGCTGAGCATGGCTACCTGAGTTTGATTCCCTGGACCTATAGAGTAGAAGAGAAATGACTTGAAACTGCCTAGTGCTGTGGACCTCTTGTGAACCCTGATAAGCTATGCCCCCATTAGTAAAATTGTAATTAATAATAGTAACAAGGTTATTGATCAGAGGGCAGAAATCTTGAATAATTGGGATCTGTTAAACAAACAAGCTAACTAACTAACAAGCCCCTCCCCACTAATGTTTCCATGTTTTCAAACTGGTTAAGTGGTATACCTTTTACCTGCCATCTGGACTCAAAACAGATTTTACATAAGCAGATGCAGCTGTGAGAGGCAAAGCTGTCTTTCTGGATATTACCAAAACATGCTGACAAAGCCAGTTGGCAAAATGAATCATAAAGGTACAAGGAGACCATGGGATCGGGCTGTCTTCAAGTCCAGAGGTAGCTAGGAAAACTTTGGAGACTGGGATTTCAAAACCTTTCTCGGGCTCAGCCGTTAAAGGCTAGGCTCACAACCAAAACCTCTCATTCCATAAAGCCAAGCATGAATGTTTTCAGAGAAAAAAAAGGAAAAAAGATTTTCCATGTGACTTCTAGAGGCAATAACCACAGACTGTAAGCACCTCAGAGAGGACAACAGGTGCTTAATGTCACTGTTGCCCTAACCAGATACCAGCTTGTCAACTGTTTCAGCGGCTACACACCTACTATTTGAAATACTCAAATTTTACTCAAGTATAAATCCTTACTTAAAACAACATGTCTTCTGCTGGCAGTGGAAAGAATGCAAACTTGTTTTCTTAGAATAATGAGTTTTTCCTTAACACACCTTGTCCCATGAAAGTAGAACTTTCTCTCAAAATGAGTCATGTGGAAACCACAGACACTGCACGACTCACAATCAGACAGGATACATCTCCAAAAGAGTTGGGGTCAGCGAGAGGATCCGCCTAGTAAGCACAGGTGCAACAGCTCCAGAATATACCTAGAGCACAAACACTGATCAGGGGCAGTTTTCAGAAAGTATGCACAACCCAAGCAGACACTAAGTATTTCAACTGTACACGGCCGCCTCCTAAATGCTCAGGAATTCAGTCTGGGTGGTTTTGCATGGAAGCCACCAGTATCATCGTTATAAAGTATCCCAAGGCACTACTTTCCAGAGGCCATGAAAGTCCCTGACTGGGAAATATCTACAGATTTCTAGTTCTCCTGGGTGCTGCTAGAAAAAAGATGCAGCAATGTGCCATTTAAAGAAAAAAAAATCTCCCGTTTTATACATGCTTCTTAGTGCTTTGCCCACAGTGCTAGTACCCAGGTATGACTTTACAAAGTATTAAATAGACTGTCAAAATGTCCAACATCAAGCTACATACTAATAAGTAGCAGACATGTAAGGTTTTATTTCTTACAAATGACTAAATGAAGTAAGTAGAGATAATGTTTTCCTCTAATTTGTTGTGTTTCAGTCCAAGTTGTCTGCTGCATTTGCTTCGCCTAGCAGGAGGCAGGAATCCTGGGCTGTGAGCTACTGAGCTGATCTGACTAAGGCCCTGCTCTCCCACCTAAGCAAAAGCAGAAAGACAGTAACAATCGTTTCTATACATTGGAACAATGAGATGAGATCAGTGCTTGAGCTGATCAGAGCAGAATGTCTTTCTTAGATATTAATTTCTCCTCAGCGTGGAGAGAATATCAGCATTATGTCTCCTCGTCCCAGTGCTGAGTTGGCTTCACCTTGACCGAACTGAACTCATATTGCTTAAACTCAATGACTTGAAGATTTCCTCATGAATCATGCCAGGGTTCTATTGTCATATCATCATTCTGACTGTTCTAAAACTCCATTTAAAACTTGTTGATCTGACTTTCCAAATTCTGTTTCCATTGAATCAAGATGAAGTCTGCCAGTTGGCCTCCAAGCACACTATTGCAGGCCAAGGACTCGGATGTGACCTCCGCATTTGAGCCACAGAACAAAAGTGTTCAGTGAAACAGGGTTTCACACAGTACATCATTGTTCTGAGTTTTATTTCTAAATTGCATTTCCAAAACACATTTTGAAGCCAGGGCTATTTGGTCACACTTAATGGTTTATAATTATCTTTACCAGTCATAATTTGGACCAGAGCATCTTAAATATTTTGTCTCATAAATATTTGTACCCGAGAAACTCTTACATGACCCCAGAAATGTGGGTATATAATGTAGGCAAATGAATCAAGCATTTCCTGATACTGAATCACAAAGAAATGTATTCTTAAACACCCTGTGTAGGCTGGAGAGTATCCAATGCCCAGGGGTAGCAGTTGAGTTAGGGTTATGGATAGCTTAGGGTTTGGGTTAGTTTTAGGGTTAAGGTTAGGTTAAAGGTAGATTAGGGTTAGAATTAGGGTTAGGGTTAAGATTAGGATAGTGGCTAGGTTGTGTTAGGGTAACTGTTAGGGTTAGGAATAGGGTTAGATTTTAGAGTTAGTGTCAGTCTTAGTGTTGGGGCTAGGATTAGGTTTAGGGTTAGAGTTAAGGATATGGATAGTGTTAGGCTTAGGGTAGGGTTAGGTTTAGGTTTAGGTTTAGGGTCAGGTTAGGTTAAGATTAGGGTTAGAGTTAGGGTATATTTAGGGTTAGGGTTAATATTAGCTAACCCTAAAAATAGGGTTAGATTTTAGGGATACTGTTAGGTTATGATTAGACTTAAGGTTAGAGTTAGTGTCAAGTTAGGGTTAGTGTGCTAAGGTTAGGGTTAGGGCTAATCGCAGAGTTAGGGTTATGGATAGTGTTAGGTTTGTGGTTATGGTTAGGCACAGCAAAGAATGTGCACAGTGAAACAAGGCAACTCAAGCACAGCTATGTGTGGCAAAAAATAGGTATTGTGTGGCAAGGTGTGACAAAGTGTGGTAAAGAATGTGCACGGCAAGGAAGGTATGAAGGAACAGCAAGGCTCTGCAACGAATGTGCAAGTCAAGGCAAGGCGCAGTAAGGTGTGGCAAGGCATGGCAAATATGTGCACAGAAAGTCAAGCCACAGTGAGACGTGGCAATCAGTCAAGCCAAGGCCTGGAAAAGAATGAGCATAGCAAGGCAATGTGTGGCAATGTGCATATGGCACGGTAAGACACAGCGGTTATGTGCAGGTCTCAGTTAGGTGTGGCAGGGCATGGTGAAGAATGTGCATGAACAGCAAGGAATGGAAGGCAGGAAAGGCGGGGCAGAACTTGGCAAAAAGTGCACATGGCAAGGAAAGGCATGTCGAGGAATGGCAAAGTGTGGCAAAGAGTGCGCATGGCATGACAAGGCGCAGTAAGATGTGGAAGGCTACAGCAATGAGTGTGGTAGAGGGAGGATCCAGTCTCACATCGTTGCTCAGAAGAATTTGGGGGTGGAGCTGAGATGATCCAGCCTCACAGGTCATTTTAGCCAGGCCTTCAGACAAGCGCTACACTTTCCCATTATGCAGACACTGGAATAAAGAATACCGCTTGTCAGTTAACCCACAATTTTTCTTTTCAGGATCCCCTAAAAATACTGTCACCCCCACACAGCAGGAAGTAACTTTTTAGAAGATGGTACCCACCTTCCCAAGAGGTGGAGTGGTGGTATTTGTTCATTCAATGGGTTATGGATATTTGTTTAAGGGGATTGGTTACAAAATGTTGGTTAAGATCAGGAAGAAAGTTGAAGAATGGTGATCAGATTCAAAGTTTTTGTTTTGAAAAAGAATGGAATATAGATATGATAGGATAAAAGGGTATGTTATTAAATCTACAGCAGGCTATGAAATGGAAAGAATGACAGAAAGCTATGAAAGAACAGGCGAATCACTCTCTGAGACAGAGGCTCAGGTCAAGGAGTGTGACTGATGGATCGGTTACAAAACTATGTGGGGTGAGGGGCTGGCACCATTAGGGGAAGGTGGCATCCAGACTCAGTGAGAGGGAGGGAGGGAGGGGGAGGGAAGGAGGGGGAGGGAGGGAGGCAGCCATGCCAGTTCTCCCTTTGAAGACAGTTTACCACTTGCTTGTGGTTTTGTGTTTGCTGTTGTGTTTCTTGCTGCCACCTCTGACCACCCACCCTTATCCCCAGTTCTCAGACAAATACCGAGTTAGAGCAAATTAAAACAGTAATAGAATAGTTAAAATTCTTACTTGTATTTTATTTCCTGGAACAATACATTGTTACACTGATATGTTTTAAACATTTGTCACTAGAGTCAGAAAAATAATATATCCCTTCTTCCCTCCCTCCTTCCCTCCCACTCTCTGTCCCCCCTCCCTCCCTCTCTCCCTCCCTCCCTCTCTCCCTCCCTCCCTCCCTCCCTCCCTCCCTTCCTCTCTCCCTCCCTCCCTCCCTCCCTCCCTCCCTCCCTCCCTCCCTTCCTCTCTCCCTCCCTCCCTCCCTCCCTCCCTCCCTCCCTCCTCTCCCTCTGTGCCTCCCAGTATTCCTCCCTCCCCCTCTCCCTTCCTTTCTGGAGCCATTTTTAACCAGCATGGCTCCTACTTACTATGTTGCTGGATATTGCTGGATATGTTCTTCTGGTCCTTCTATTTCCAGCTCCTGAGTGCTGAGATCACAAACATGGGCTGGCCAGCACACTCAAATTTATTATGTGATACTGAGAGTACTGAGCCCTGGGCTTTTGCAGCACCTAGGACAGGGCCTCCCCTTCTACTCATAAGCCAGATGGACACCCAGAATTGCCTTCCCTTCTTCCTGTGTTTGTTGATTTCAAGTTGACTGTATTTATCTGTTCTATCTTTTAAAATAATTTTTAAAATTTATTAATTTATTTTTTTACATTCCAATCCAAGTTCCCCCCTTTTCCTCTCCTCCCACTCCTCCCACTTCTTCCCACCTCACCTCCCATCTGTTCCATGGAGAGGGTAAAGTCTCCTCTAGGAAGTTTACTGTGTCCCATCATCTCCTTGAGGCAAGATCAAGGCACACCCTCCCCTCACTCCCTCATGTCTAGTCTGAGCAAGGTATCTTTCCTATCTATCTATCTATCTATCTATCTATCTATCTATCTATCTATCTATCTATCTATCTAACATCTATCTATCTATCTATCTATCTATCTATCTATCATCTATCATCTGTCTATCTATCTATCTATCAAACATCTATCTATCTATCTATCATCTATCTATCTATCATCTATCTATCTTAAAGACAGGATGTTTTTTCTTTCTCTTCCCCCCTGCCTCCGACAGGGTTTCTCTGTGCAACAGTCCTGGCTGTCCTAGAACTCAATCTGTAGACCAGGGCATAGATCCGCCTGCCCCTGTCTCCCCAAGTGAATGCAGGAATTAGTTGGGACAGGGAACTCTGTACATAGCCTTGGAAATCACTACCTAGTTCAGACCTGCCTCCAAGTCACAGAGTTCCACCTGCCTCTGTCTCCTGAATGATGGGATTAAAGGCACACACTACCACACACTTTTATTTCTGTAACTCCAGGAAGGTTTTACTCTTTGTCAGTTTTAAATGTCTTTTTTTCTGTTAGTTTATTGAACATTAAAATTAATTTAAAATTTTATTCACGTGTCTCTGGGTGTTAGGGCGCATGCATGTGTGCATTCGTGTGTGTGTGTGTGTGTGTGTGTGTGTGTGTGTGTGTGTGTAACTAGTGACCACATCAAGATGGAAGCAACCATGTGACATACTTTCCAAGGTTCTTTGTGTTCTCTGTGTTTCATAGCTTCTAAAGGACCAGAACTTTAAACCGATTTTTGTGTGAAGAATTGTGAGGAGGCTCTCCTAATTGAGACAGCACATCATAACATGAAAAGAAAAGCATCATACAGGTTTTGCTTCCTGTCTTGGGTGAGAGGGAAAAAAAGAAAATAAATGTGGATTTATAGACCAAGGGAAAGGAAAAAAAAAGGAGAAAAGAACATACTGGGCGTTGGTGGCACACACCTTCAATCCCTTGCAGCACTTGGGAGGCAGAGACAGGTGGATCTTTGTGAGTTTGAAGCCAGCCTGGTCTTCAGAGCGAGTTCCTGGACAGGCTCCAAAGCTACAGAGAAACCCTGTCTCTAAAAACCAAAATAATAATAATAAATATTAAAAATTAAAAAGCTCAGGTATTTTTTGATTTTTTTAAATGCATGAGTGCTCTATCTGCACGCATGCCCTTTAACCAGAAGAGGGCACCAGATCCCACTATGTGGTTTCTTAAAATTCTAGAAATTCCACCTCTCCTGGCCCAACTCTTTAATGTTTTTCCTGTGTGTGTGCATTGGTGGGAGAGCGGGTACCTGTATGATACTACAGCATGGGGTGGGGAGAAAGAAAGACTCACTTTGCAATCAGTATCCAGGCTTCTTCTCGTGCTACCCCAAGTCCCAACAACCACCAGAACTTGCTGTGTTCTGTGTATGCATATACTGCTAGACTAGCTTAGCTTTCCAACCCAACACCTGATGCTTCATCCCATCCACAGGCCAGGCTCCCTTTGCTTTTATTCTGTTCTTTTTGCTGTTTTTCTTTATTAATGCCAGGTTAATTGTTTTAACTTCAATATTTTTGATTGTGTAGAGAGGCCAGAGAATTTGGATTCTCTGGAGTGGGCAGACATAATAGGTAAGTAAGTAAAGGTAGATAGACAGATAATAGATTTGAAATGTTGTGGTAATATATGATTTTAATAGCAGGACTCAGAAGGCAGTGTCAGGGGGATCTCTGTGAATTTGAGGTCAGCCTGAACTATAGAGTGAGTTCCAGGACATCCAAGGGTACACAGAGAAGCCCTGCCTTGAAAAACCAAAAGAAAAAAAAAGAAGAAGAAAGAAAGAATGAAAAGAAGGAAGGAAGGAAAGAAAGAAAGAAAGGAAGGAAGGAAGAAAGAAAGAAAGAAAGAAAGGAAGAAAGAAAGAGAGAAATGCAGTTTGGAGCAGGGAATTTTGGCACATGCCTTTAATATCACCACTCTGGAGGCAAGAGAATCTTTGAATTGGTGGCCAGCCTGGTCTACAGATTGAGTGCCAGGCCAACCAGGGCTACACAGAGAAAATCTGTCTTGAAAAACTGAAAACTCTATCTCTCTGCACAAAATGGAACTCTAGATGTGAAACCTTACACACTGAAACTGTGAGCATGCAAGTAGGCAGCCAGGCAGGTGAGATGCCACACACAGAGTAAATAATAAAGTCAAAACCAAACACATAACAAAAGTTCAGTGCCATGCTAGAGACAAAAGGACTAACAATGGACTCAGTGGTTTGAAAATGCACACTAAATCCAGAATTACACACATGAGAGACTCAGCACCAATCTACACAAAGCTCCTCGCCCACCCCCACAATGTTCCCTTTGCTCTTTGACAAGACTGGATTTTCATGCCTGTCTCCTGTTTGTGCTATATAACAACAGTATATTTCAAATAATTTGGAATAGCTCACTCCTTCTATGGCAGTAATCAGAAACAAGTCCTGGGCCATGCAGTGAGATAATTTGTCTGAAGCCCTGCCTCAAAAATAACCAACCAACTAACCAGCCAAACAAACAAACAATAAATAAATAAAAGTCAAATTAAAATGTGAAAGAAAACAAAGGTTTTTCTCAGAAACCTGAAAAAGACTGAAATCAAATCAGCAGTGAAGGCTTCCCTACCCCCAACAAAAAAGTGATGTTTAAGTGAAGGCAAGAGACATGCATCTCTCTCTCTCTCTCTCTCTCTCTCTCTCTCTCTATATATATATATATATATATATATATATATATATATATATATGTGTGTGTGTGTGTGTGTGTGTGTGTGTGTGTGTGTGTGTGTGTAACTAGTGACCACATCAAGATGGAAGCAACCATGTGACATACTTTCCAAGGTTCTTTGTGTTCTCTGTGTTTCCTAGCTTCTAAAGGACCAGAACTTTAAACCGATTTTTGTGTAAAGAATTGTGAGGAGGCTCTCCTAATTGAGACAGCACATCATAACATGAAAAGAAAAACATCATACAGGTTTTGCTTCCTGTCTTGGGTGAGAGGGAAAAAAAAGAAAATAAATGTGGATTTATAGACCAAGGGAAAGGAAAAAAAAAGGAGAAAAGAACATACTGGGCGTTGGTGGCACACACCTTCAATCCCTTGCAGCACTTGGGAGGCAGAGACAGGTGGATCTTTGTGAGTTTGAAGCCAGCCTGGTCTTCAGAGCGAGTTCCTGGACAGGCTCCAAAGCTACAGAGAAACCCTGTCTCTAAAAACCAAAATAATAATAATAAATATTAAAAATTAAAAAGCTCAGGTATTTTTTGATTTTTTTAAATGCATGAGTGCTCTATCTGCACGCATGCCCTTTAACCAGAAGAGGGCACCAGATCCCACTATGTGGTTTCTTAAAATTCTAGAAATTCCACCTCTCCTGGCCCAACTCTTTAATGTTTTTCCTGTGTGTGTGCATTGGTGGGAGAGCGGGTACCTGTATGATACTACAGCATGGGGTGGGGAGAAAGAAAGACTCACTTTGCAATCAGTATCCAGGCTTCTTCTCGTGCTACCCCAAGTCCCAACAACCACCAGAACTTGCTGTGTTCTGTGTATGCATATACTGCTAGACTAGCTTAGCTTTCCAACCCAACACCTGATGCTTCATCCCATCCACAGGCCAGGCTCCCTTTGCTTTTATTCTATTCTTTTTGCTGTTTTTCTTTATTAATGCCAGGTTAATTGTTTTAACTTCAATATTTTTGATTGTGTAGAGAGACCAGAGAATTTGGATTCTCTGGAGTGGGCAGACATAATAGGTAAGTAAGTAAAAGTAGATAGACAGATAATAGATTTGAAATGTCGTGGTAATATATGCTTTTAATAGCAGGACTCAGAAGGCAGTGTCAGGGGGGATCTCTGTGAGTTTGAGGTCAGTCTGAACTACATAGTGAGTTCCAGGACATTCAAGGGTACACAGAGAAGCCCAGCCTTGAATAACCAAAAGAAAAAAAAAGAAGAAGAAAGAAAGAATGAAAAAAAAGAAGGAAGGAAAGAAAGAAAGAAAGAGAGAAATGCAGTTTGGAGCAGGGAATTTTGGCACATGCCTTTAATATCACCACTCTGGAGGCAAGAGAATCTTTGAATTGGTGGCCAGCCTGGACTACAGATTGAGTGCCAGGACAACCAGGGCTACACAGAGAAAGTCTGTTTTGAAAAACTGAAAACTCTATCTCTCTGCACAAAATGGAACTCTAGATGTGAAACCTTATACACTGAAACTGTGAGTATGCAAGTAGGCAGCCAGGCAAGTGAGATGCCACACACAGAGTAAATAATAAAGTCAAAACCAAACACATAACAAAAGTTCAGTGCCATGCTAGAGACAAGAGGACTAACAATGGACTCAGTGGTTTGAAAATGCACACTAAATCCAGAATTGCACACACGAGAGACTCAGCACCAATCTACACAAAGCTCCTCACCCACCCCCAACAATGTTCCCTTTGCTCTTTGACAAGACTGGATTTTCATGCCTGTCTCCTGTTTGTGCTATATAACAACAGTATATTTCCAATAATTTGGAATAGCTCACTCCTTCTATGGCAGTAATCAGAAACAAGTCCTGGGCCATACAGTGAGATAATTTGTCTGAAGCTCTGCCTCAAAAATAACCAACCAACTAACCAGCCAAACAAACAAACAATAAATAAATAAAAGTCAAATTAAAATGTGAAGTAAAACAAAGGTTTTTCCCAGAAACCTGAAAAAAACTGAAATCAAATCAGCAGTGAAGGCTTCCCTACCCCCAACAAAAAAGTGATGTTTAAGTGAAGGCAAGAGACATGCATATCTCTCTCTCTCTCTCTCTCTCTCTCTCTCTCTCTCTCTCTCTCTCTCTCTCACACACACACACACACTATATATATATATATATGTATATATATATATATATAGTGTGTGTGTGTGTGATATATATATATATATATATAGTGTGTGTGTGTGTGTGTGTGTGTGTGTGTGTGTGTGTGTGCGTGTGTGTGTTCCAGTGGAGCTGGGGTCTCACCCTACAGTTTCTGGCACTAGGTCAAGGGGTTAGGAAGGAATGGTGACCTTGAACTTTTCTTGCCTGTAAGTCCATGTATCACACTCCTGCCAGGTGCCCTCATAGAACAGATGTGGACATCAGGACCCCAGGACTGAAAATCCAACAACTCATTTATCACTGCATGAGGTATGGGAAGAAACAGAAATCTAGAATGAGAGAGAAAGAGAGATTCCCTCAAGAAAATGAAAACACAACACTGTGCAACTTCTGACACACAGTAAAATCAGTCCTATGAGGAAATTTACAGCTCTAATTGCCCACCTTTTTTTTTTTTTTTTTAAAAAGACTAAGTGCTTAAATAATTGACTTCGGTACACAATTCAAAAATCTTGAAAAAAAAAATATAACCAAATCAAGCACTGGAAAGAAACACCTTCAGCATACCATTCAAGAGTTAGGAAAATTACAAACAAATCAAACATAAACCTATCAGAAGGTAAGTAATAATAATCAAAGCAGAAATATAAAATGTAGAGAAATTTTTTGATGAAATGCCAGCTGGGCGGTGGTGGTGCACACCTTTAATTCCTGTACTTGGGAGGTAGAGGCTGGCAGATCTCAGTGAGTTCAAGGCCAGCCTGGTCTACAAAGTGAGCTCCGGGACACTTAGGACCATTACACAAAGAAACCCTATCTCTGAAAAAAAAAAAAAAAGAAGAAGAAAAGAAAGAAAAAGAAAAATCTACCATGCCTTCATGATCGAAGTTGTACAGCCAATAGGACTACAGGGAACATGTGTCTATCAAATAAAAGCTAGCATCTTAAAGTGCCATAAAAGATGAGACTCTTATAGCCAACATCATCCTAAATTGAGGAAAACTTGAAGCAATTCAACAGGACATGGACAGGTGCCCAGTGAACTCTTGCTCTTCCCCATGCCCTCTGAGTGTCCCTGGGTATTTAGGGAAATACCTTAGTTTTTCAACCATTCAATTCCCCGCAGAGGACATCTGGACCTTTGAAAGGATTTGTTTTTGTTTCATGTAAGTAGGAGGCTCCTCAGACATAACTCTGAAACACTAACATGGAATATAGCCTGTTTCCGTTCCCTCTTGTCTGTTTTGTCTCTTGTCTTTTGTGAGTTCATGTTCTACTACCCACATGGCAGTCAACAAGCAGCTGACAGCCATTTATAACTGTAATTTCAGCAGATCCACACTCCTCCCTTCTTCTGACTTCCGAAGCCACCAGGCACTCATAGGTTTCACAGGCAGGCAGGTGGGCAGGCAGCTAGACAAGCTGGCAGACTTGTGTACGTGTGTCCAAGCATGTGTGTACACTGATAGTGCCCTCTTCCTTTATGATGGGACAATGGCACCATTACAGTGGGGTTGGATTCAGGAGTATAAGAACCCAAATCTCTGCTGGGTGATGAGCAGAGGAAAACACAGCCCTCCCCAGAACACTCACGCAGGGCTCACAGGCTCTAAGTTCCCTTGCCCAAGTCTTCTGGATTCTCGGAGACAAATCACTGTGTCTGGTGGCTGGTTGAATCTAGGGAAGACCAAATGAAGTGGGCTGTTAGAACAGTAAGAAGCAGGAGGAGCCTGTGAAGGAAAAGCAGGCAAAGTGAGGATGAGGCTTTCCTTTTTATCTCATCAACCCCCTCCTTTATAAGTCAGATTTCCCACCCCCAGCAATGTCCTTTTAGATAACCAGAAAACCATGTACTTGTTTTAGAATGTAACATATGGAAAAAATACCTATTTAGTGTGGATTTACAGACAGATAATATGAGATCATGGAGATGTTAAGGTACAACAATTGATACCTATTTTTGTTGTTTAAGCTAGTATTTGAGATAGGTTGGTAGGTCCTTCCTACTCACTTCCTTCTGCATGAGCTAGAGGTTACTTAAGCTTACATCCCAAAGCAGTCTACTTTTTAGATCAATCCCAGGGAAAGGGAGAGGGGGGAGAGAGAGAGAGAGAGAGAGAGAGAGAGAGAGAGAGAGAGAGAGAGAGAGAGAGAGAGAGAGAGAGAGAGAGAGAGAGTCAATTGTAATACCATTCTTCAATAATTAGAGCTGTTCTGTACATCAGAGGTAAAACTCCTTGAATTTCTCTATTTTTAAACCACCCTCCTCCTCCAAAAACAAAAATAAAAAACAAGCTGGGTGGCAGCGGCACATGCCTTTAATCCCAGCACTCAAGAGACTGGAGAATCTCTGTGAGTTCGAAGCCATCTGATCTATAAGAGCAAATTCCAGGACAGGCCCCAAAGATACAGAGAACCCCTGTCTCAAAAACAAACAAACAAACAAAAACCAAAAATAAAATAAAAAACAACACAGCTGAACTTTATGACTATAAATGTTCCTTTTCTGCATATCTAACTACTCTCAGTTAGCTAGTATGCAATTATGTCCCACGTGAGGAATATCCAAAATAATATACAAAATATATTGGTTATCGAGGTTAAGAAATAGGGGCATTAGCGTTATGATTATGGAAGGCCATCACAACACTAGGTAGACTTTCCAATCAATACAGCAACTCTCAGTTAGTGCTGACTACTCCAGACAAACTCTGAAGACAAGCCTTCTCAACCCATCAGTTCCCCAGGATGTGCTTGGTAAAACCAAAACTTTTGTTGGTGTCTAAAGGTAAATGATAGTTAGGTATTTATTAAGGAAGCACTTACACTACCTGCCACCTTTAGTTTCCATCTCTACCTGTTGCAACTCGGGAGACTTTCAATATTTGTACAATTTAAGGATATTGGATTAATGGAAAATTCTTATGAATCATTTATATCTCCTCCCAGGAGTGCTGCTTCCAAGTTTACCCAGGAAAGTCCTGAGCACACCACCCTTCCAGATTTTAGGGAGATATTCTTATCTGCTTGAAGGTCTTCCTTATGCCCTGGAGGTTGTGACACACACATAAAGAAGCCACAGGTCTCTTTGTGAGGCTATGAGACATTCTTGAGACATCTGTCCCTGTACTCACACAGGAACAAGAGATTCAAAACAAAGTAAACTCAAAAAGGTCAACGAGATTCAGTGGGCTGGAGAAGTTGGCCACAGTTCAGATTACAAGCCTCTTCCCACCATGCACTCAGGGGATTACATGGCATATACAGCAACAAAGTTAGATTAGCTGGTTACCTCTGTCCTACGCAGAGACTGATGGGAAAAGCATGGTGTAGAAAGATGATAAAAGGCATTCTATAAAGATATAAAATATCAACACTGTATTATGCCGTAATTTGAATAATAACTGCAGTGCTTTAGCCTGAGGATATTTCTTGGGCACTCTGACCATTAGGAGTTAATAATACTTGGGACATGGCAGTGTGCCTGGGATGGCTTGAAGATTGTTTGGTCTAGTGTACCCACATAAGCTACCAGCCTGGTAACAGGCTGTCACATGCCTCCAGGTTCTTAAAAATTGGGTATGGGGTTGATGAGTAAAGATGGTTATAAAAAATAACTTTTTATCAATGATGTCAAAATTTGAAGGAAAAATTATTAGAAAAGGTAACTCTGTTCTCTCATAGTTTACTAAAGATGACTAAAAGATGGGCAAGAGAAAATGTTAAACACATGTCCAAAACCAAAAATGATATATGATCTATGTTTTAGAACAATGTGAATGTATCGCCACTTAGTAAATTTTGTATAAATAAAGAAGTACTCTTGTAAATAAAGAAGCAGCAAGATTTTCCTGATCACCATGGCCTGACTCATTTCCTTCCCTCACTGACTGCTTACATCCCATACTGAGACCTGTTTCTACACAGGGGATGTGCTGCTTCTCTGTTCTTCTCTCCTAAAATGTGTCCCTGTCTGATTCCTCCCATCGCTGCTCTTGAATACACCCATCTTCAGACCCTGCCCTCAATCTGTAGCTGGACTCCAGGCAAGGGGGCAATGAGAGAGGGAAGGAGAGAGGCAGAGGGAGAGGGAGAGAGAGACCGTGTCTTTCTCATTCAGAATTTGAATGGCAGTGATACATGCAAGTATATATCTCTGGCTTGGTTTGAAGTTTTGGGTTGCAAGCATTGATCTTAGAAACTTAGAATTGGTATTCTATTATAAATAAAATGATATTGTAAAGTATCAGCTGTTTTTTTTTCCTAATGATTCTATTTATTATATATACAGTGTTCTGTCCACATTTATCACTGAAGACCAGAAGAGGGCACCAGATCTCATTTCAGATGGTTGTGAGCCATCATGTGATTGCTGGGATTTGTTTATTTGTTTGTTTGTTTTTGTTTTTCAAGACAGAATTTCTATGAGTAGCTTTGGCTGTCCTGGAACTCGCTCTGTAGACCAGGCTGGCTTTGAACTCACAGAGATCTGCCTGTTTCTACCTCCCGAGTGCTGGGATTAAAGGCATGTACCACTATTGCTCTGTTCCACCTGACTATTTGTTTGAATAACAGTACAAGATCAGACACTTTGTCTTCCCCCACAGTCCTGTGGCTTCCCCCAAAGTCCTGTGTAAATCCTATGTTTCACCCTCCTCCACAGCCCTCTTAGTTTTTCCTAGACAGAGTTTCTTTGTGTATCTTTGGCTGTCCTCTGTAGACCAAGTTGGACTGAAAGTCAGGGTTGAAGTTAAAAGGCACATGCCTCCATCACCTGGCTACATTAAAATTTTTTATGGTTCTCAGTTAGAAGGTCTGGGCAGTCTAAGGGACCTCTGACAGTGGAACCAGAATGTATCCCTGGTGCACAAAAGAACTTTGGGAGCACATTCCCTATGGAGGGATATTCCCTTAACCTAGAGGCAGGAGGGAGGGCCTAGTCCCTACTCCAAATGACTTGACAGAATTTGTTGATCCCTCCTGGAAGGCATCACCTTCCCTGTGGAGTGGGGGAGGGGGATGGGGTGGGAGGGTATCAGGGGGGCATAAGAGGGTGGAGGGAAAGGGAACTGGAATCGATATGAAAAATAAGAAAAACATAAAAATAAAAAAATAATTTTAACTTTACTTTATGTACATTGGGGTGAAGGTGCCAGACTCCCTGGAACTGGAGTTACAGACAGTTGTGAGTTGCCATGTGGGTGGTGGGAATTGAACCCAGGTCCTCTAGAAGGACAGCCAGTGCTGTTAACCACTGAGCTATCTCTCCAGCTAACTACATTTTTTATATTAATGTTTAATCACTTCTATTTTTATCTGCCTGGTTTCTCAGGTTTCTGAGTTTGTCATGAATGTTCTCTTGGAATGACAAAGTTTGGTCTTTGCAGAAGGGATGCACAGTATAGTATTTGCAATGACAAGCTCATCTTGGTTGCCAATTGCTGAAAATGTTATTTTGGAACAGGTTACCTTCATATATATTTAGCCTGGAGCTATTTATATGGATCAGGATGCAGGATGTTCTAGTCCCTGACATCTGCCTGCCTCTTCTCTCTTCCTCCTTGAGGTCTCTGACTAGTAGTGGGCACCACCATGACAAAAAATAAAATAAAATAAATAAAAAATCACGCACCTGTTAGCTCATTACAAAATATACTATTTGTTTTTGGGATTCAGAATAATGGCTAGATTAGATTCAGGATAATGACTGAATTTCTACCATGATATCTGACAAGGCTTATAGAGTAAGAACAGTGTCCCATTGCACTAGACAAGACACTGGCCCGAGTTGTCCTTTGATATTCAGTGACCTGGGTTCCCTAGCACTACTAATGGTCTGAAAAACCTTTAGACTTTTGCCAGGTAGAGAAGTGAGCATGATCTCAACGGAGAACAAGTGTGCCTTTCAGTTGGGTTTCTTTTTGAAAAAGGAAACACGCAACTAGGGCAACTATCAGTGAAGACACTTCTCAGGTGCACTAAATTCTTACTTCCACAAGGTGGCAGCCTAGACCTGGTATGCACATCTTCATCTTTGGCCAGAAGAGGGCGCAGCAACACCACACTTCAGTTTTCCTTACATATATTCTGAACATAATCGTCCCCTCCCCTGACCAATAGAACAGGAAGCCATTGGAAAACTAAATAATAGTGGTCTAAAAGAAAAACAAAAGAAACACATTGGAAAAAAAAATGATTCCTAATGATACTTTGATATACTCATGGATCAATACCTTAGTCAGCAGAGACCCCCCCCCCCCCCCCAGCCCCCAGGCAAACATTGCTCAGAGTGAGCCCTCAGAACATTTAGCCCTAGTAAACGATATGGCTCAAAGGAATCTATACCCCCTGAGCTCAATGAACCCGGTGGGAGAGGAGTTGGAAAATAGTTTACTAGCCTGAGGGCCAAGAAAACAAGGCCCTCTAAATGTGAGCAAAGCTTTTATGGACTAAGAGACTTGAGCAGCCATGAACAGGGCCTGCATGGTCTGCAATAGGTCCTCCAAGTACCCATTATGGGTTCCGGTTTAGAGCATCCTCTATCCTCCCTCAGATTATCACTGGTTTACTTCACTAAAGCATGTGTGAAAGTCAGTCTTGTTTTATTTTTATTTTTATTTCACATATCGATACCAGTTCCTTCTCCCTATTTCCCTCCCTCCCTCCCTCCCTCCCTCCCTCCCTCCCTCCCTCCCTCCCTCCCTCCCTCCCTCCCTCATTCCTTCTCTCATACCCTCCAATGCCCTCCCCCGCCCTCCCCCCACGCCACATGTAGGGTGATGCCTGCCAGGGGTCATCTAAATCTGTTAAGTCATTTGGAGTAGGGACTAAGTCTTCTCTCCTGCCTATAGGTTAAGGGAGTATGTCTCCGTGGGGAATGTGCTTCCACAGTCCTTTTGTGCACCAGGGATGCATCCTGGTTCCACTGTCCAGGGTCCCTTAGACTGCTCAGGCCTTCTAGCTGAAACCCATGTTCAAGGGGTTCTGAGTCAGTCCCATGCTGGATTCCCAGCTATCAGTCTGCGGGGCCCGTTAGCTCCTCCTTGTTCAGGTCAGCTGTCTCTATGTTTCTGTAGCCTGGTCTTGCCCAACCTCTCTGCATCTGGATTCCAGTTCAGCTCAGTGTTTAGTTGTGGGTATCTGCTTCTGTTTCCATCAGCTGCTAGATGAGGTCTCTATGATGGTGGATAAGTCAGTCTTTGCTCTCATTATCAGAGAAGGGCATTTATGGTAGCCTTTCCACTGTTGCTCAAATAGTTGGGGTCAGTCTTGTAGGTCTTTGGACATTTCTCTTGAGTCAGTTTTCTCTTCAAACTTATAATGGCTCCCTCTATTATGGTATCTCTCTTTAAATATATATATATATGTATATATATATATATATTTATAAATATATATATATTTATTTATTCATCCCCGACTCAATCTTCCTAGTTCCACATGCTTTCCTTGCCTCCCTTTCTCTGTCTCCTAGCTCCCCCTTCACTCACTGTACACTCCCCCACTCCGAATATGCTCAGGAGATCTTGTTCCTTTCCCTCTCTTAGGTTCCTCCTTGTATCCTAGTTTCTCTGGCACTGTGAATTATAGGCTGGTGATCCTTTCCTCTATGTCTAAAATTCATATTAGAGTGAGTACATACCATGTTCCTCTTTTTGTGACTGGGTTACCTCACTCAGGATGGTTTCTTCAAGTTCTATCCACTTGCCTGCGAATTTCAAGATTCCATTGTTTTCTTCCCTAGAGTCGTATTCCGTTGTGTAAATGTGCCGCATTTCCTTTATTCATTCTTCAGTTGAGGGGCATCTAGGTTGCTTCCAGGTTCTTCCTATTACAAATAATGCTGCTATGAACATAGTTGAACAGATGTCTTTGTTGCATGGATGTGGATCATTTGGGTGTATGCCTAAGAAGGGGATTGCTGGGTCCTGTGGTAGATGGATTCCCATTTTCCAGAGGAACTGCCATATTGATCTCCAAAATAGTGGTATAAGTTTGCATTCCCACCAGCAGTGGAGAAGTGTTCCCCTTTCACCACTTCCTCTCCAGCATAAGTTGTCATTGGTGTTTCTAATTTTAGCCATTCTGCCAGGAGTAAGTTGGTATCTCAAAGTTGTTTTGATTTGTATTTCCCTGATAGCTAAGGATGTTGAGCACTTTCTTAAGTGTCTTTCAGCCTTTTTGATTTCCTCTGTTAATAATTCTATATTCAGTTCTGTACCCCATATTTTAATAGGGTTATTTGGTGTTTTGTTGACTAGTTTCTTGAGTTCTTTGTATATTTTGGAGAACAGCCCTCTGTCAGATGTAGGATTAGTGAAGATCTTTTCCCAGTCTGTGGGCTGCCGTTTGGTCTTCTTGACTGTGTCCTTTGCCTTACAGAAGCTTCTAAGTTTGAGGAGGTCCCATTTATTAATTGTCGATCTCAGTGTCTGTACTGGAGTTATGTTCAGGAAGTGGTCTCCTGTATCAACTTGTTCAAGGGTACCTCCCACTTTCTCTTCTAAGAGGTTCAGTGTGGCTGGATTTATGTTGAGTTCTTTGATCCATTTGTACTTGAGTTTTGTGCTTGGCAATAGACATAGGCCTATCTGCAGTCTTCTACACACCATCATCCAGTTGTGCTAGCACTTTTGTTGAAGATGCTTTCTTCCTCCTATTTTATACTTTTAGGTGTTTTGTCAAAAATCAGGTGTTTGTAGGTGTGTGGGTCAATATCAGGATTTTCAATTCAATTCTCTTGGTCCACCTGTCTATTTTTGTGTCAATACCAGGCTGTTTTCAGGACTATAGCTCTGTAGTAAAGCTTAAAGTCGGGAATGGTGATGCCTCCTAAAGTTTTTTATTGTACAGGGTTGTTTTGGCTATATTGGGTCTTTTGTTTTTCCCATATAAAGTTGATTATTATCCTTTCAAGGTCAGTGAAGAATTGTGGGGGGATTTTAACGGGGATTGCATTGAATCTGTAGACTGCTTTTGGCCAGATTGCCATTTTTACTATGTTTATTCCTACCTATCCAAGAGCATGGGAGATCTTTCCATTTTCTGGTATCTTCTTTAATTTCTTTCTTTAAAGACACAAAGTTCTCATTATATAGGTCTCTCACTTGTTTGGTAAGTGTTACCCCAAGATACTTTATGTTGTTTATGGCTATTGTAAAGGGTGATGTTTCTCTGATTTGTTTTTCAGCCCTTCCATTTTCAGCCCTTGTCATTTATATAAAGTTTTTTGAATTTATCTTTTATCCTGCTAGTTTGTTGAAGGGTTTATCAGCTGTAGGAGTTCCCTGGGTCACTTATGTAAACTATCATATCATCTGTAAATAGTGAAAGTTTGACTTCTTTCTTTCCAATTTGTATCGCCTTGATCTCTTTTTGTTTTCTTATTGGTTTATCTAGAACTTCAAGTACAATATTGAGGAGATATTTGGAGAGAGGGCAGCCTGTCTTATTCCTGATTTTAGAGGAATCTCCATTCAGTTTGGTGTTGGCTGTTGGTTTACTGTATATTGCTTTTATTATCTTTAGGTATGTTTCTGTTATCCCAGATCTCTCCAAGACCTTTATCATGAAAAGTTGTTGAATTTTGTCAATGTCTTTTTCAGCATCTAGGGATATGATCATGTGGTTTTTCTTTTTCAGTTTGTTTATATGGTGGATCACGTTGACAGATTTTTATATGTTGAACCATCCCTGCAAACCCAGTGATGAAGCCTATTTGGTCATGGTGGATAATTTCTTTGATGTGTTCTTGGATTCGGTTTGCCAGTATTTTATTGAGTATTTTGTTTCTTTGTTAAGTTTCTGACTGGTGGTCCTGTCTAGCAATGAAAGTGGGGTGTTGAAGTCTCCCACTATAAGTGTGTGAGGTTTTATGTGAGCTTTGAGTTTTAGTAGCATTTCTTTTACGAATGTAGGTGCCTTTGTATTTGGGGCATAGATGTTCAGAATTGAGACTTTGTACTGATGGATTTCTCCTGTGATGAATACAAAATGACCATCTTCGTCTCTTTTGATTGATTTTGGTTTGAAGTTTGACTTGTTAGGTATTAGGATAGCCACACCTGCTTGCTTCTTGGGTCCATTTGATAGGAAGATCTTTCCTAACCCTTTACCCTAAGGTAATGTCTGTCTTTGAAGCTTAGATGTGTTTCTTGTATGCAGCGGAAGGATGGATTCTGTCTTTGTAATGGTTCTGTTAGACCATGTCTTTTAACAGGTGAGTTAAAACCTTTAATGTTGAGGGAAAGTAAGGACCATTGATTGTTAATGCTTTTTTGTTTTAGATTTGTCATTGCTGGTGGTATTGTGAATATATTTGCCTTTCTTTACCCTTGGGTTCTGGTGAAGTGGGATTATCTATTGCCTATGTCATTGTGAGTGTAGTTGACTTCCTTGGGTTAGAGTTTTCCTTCCAGAACTTTCTTTAGGGCTGGATTTGTAGATACAAATTATGAAATTCTGGCTTTATCTTTAAATATTTTGTTTTCTCTGTTTATATTGATTGAGAGTTTTGCTGGGTATAGTATCCTGGCCTGGCATCCGTAGACGCTTAGTACTTGTAGAACATCTATCCAGGACCTTCTGGCCTTGAGAATTTCCATGGAGAAGTCAGGTGTAATTTTGATAGGTCTGCCTTTATATGTACCTGGCCTTTTTCCTTTGTTACTCTTAATATTCTTTCTTTATTCAATATGTTAGGTGTTTTGATTACTATGTGTCGAGTGGTCTTTTTTCTTTGGTCCAGTCTATTTGGTGTTTGGTATGCTTCTTGTACTTTCATTGGCATGTCCTTCTTCAGATTGGGAAAGTTTTCCTCAATGCTTTTGTTGAATATATTTTCTGCACCTTTAAGCTGAGCCTTTTCACCTTCTTCTATGCCTATTAATTTTAGGTTTGGCCTTTTCATGGTGTCCCACATTTCCTGGATGTTTCATGTTAAGGATTTGTTAGATTTAAGATTTCCTTTGGTTGATGAATCTATTTCCTCTTCAGCACCTGAGATTGTCTCTTCTATCCCTTGTATTCTGTTGGTTATGCTTGCATCTGTAGTTCCCAATCGTTTGCCCAGTTTTTCTATTTCCAGCATTCCTTCAGTTTGTGTTTTCTTTATTGTCTCTATTTCAGTTTTCAAGTCTTGAACTGTTTCCTTCACCTGTTTAATTGTTTTTTTTTTATTGGCTTTCCTTACTTTCTTTAAGATATTTGTTCATTTTTTTTGTTTGTTTTTTCTTCCATTTCTTTAAGGGATTTTCTGATATCGTCTTTTAAGGCCTCTATTATTTTTATGAAGATGTATTTTAAGTCGTTCTCTTCTGCTTTATCTGCTTAGGGGTGTTCAGGTCTAGTTGGTGTAGAGTCCCTAGATTCTGGTGGTGTCATGCTTGTCTTACTATTGTTAGGTGTTTTTTTTTTGTATTGCCGCCTTCCCATCGCTTCTTCCAGTGAGTGCAGGTGGGGTCTCTCTCTCTCTCTATGCTACTCTCCCGGTGGGCTTAGGTGGATCAGAAGTTAGATTTCTGTAGCTCTGGGTGGTCCAAGATCTTTAGGAGGTCTCTCCTCCAGCAGAGGACTGGAGAATCAGGTCAAAGATCCAGCAGACAGGGACTCAGCATGGTCTCCCTGTAATAGGCAGATCTCTGGCCTAGGCATGAAAATTAGTCTTAATCATCATCTAAAACCCAGTAATTGTGTTTTTGTTTTATGTGTAGTGGAGATAAAATAAAAATATTACTTTAAACTATTTTTTTTCCTTTTTAGTCTTTATAAGGTATTCAAATTTGTGGAACTCATCTTCTTCATTGTAAAGGAAATATTGGAACTGTTTTTCTTTACTTATCTGACATATTAAGGATTTTTATTTTGTAAGAAAGGCAGAATTGTGTCTTAGTGCCACTCCCTTTGGGGACCGTGGTAGTTTGAATGAAATTGGCCTTCAGAATCTCATAGGGGTGACATTATTAACAGGTGTGGCCTTGTTGAAGGAAATGTGTCATGGTGGGGTGGGCTTTGAGGTCTTCTGTGCTTATGATGCAGCCTAGTGTCCGTGTACTTCCTGCTGCCTCCTGTGCAAGATGTAGCCAGCGTCATGTCTGCCAGTATGCCATGGTGCTCTGGCTACGATGATAAAGGACTAAACCTCTGAAACTGTAAGCCGCCACCTCAAATGTTTTCCTTTATAAGAGGTGGCATAGTCATGGTGTCTCTTCACAGCAATAGAAAAACTCTAAGACAGGGGCCATTGATTTCAACCGGCACACACTCATAAAGGAAAAGCTAGTTTTCTCCAACAGAGTACTACTAGGTAACAATCACTCTTAAGGAGACTTCCTGCCTGCTCTACAAGAGCTAGTTCCAGGACAGCCCCCCAAACCACAGAGAAACCCTGGCTCAGAAGACCAAAAATAAAAAATAAAATAATAAATAAAAAAAAGAGACTACCCATGCCTAGCAGCAGATGACCAGAACAAAATTAATTTAATGCCTTTTTTTGCAGGTTGCTTGTCTCATAACGATTTATCTGGGCATTATTTTTTTTCTTTCCTTTTTCTTTTCCTCTCAGATCTTTTGCATATGTATTATGGTTTCTGATGTTGTACATTTTATAGTATATTTGTGTCTGCCACTATGTCTATGTGTATTTTGTGGGCTTTTTCTTTGGCTTTTTATCATCTGTTAGTTTGTTTCATCTTATTCAGTTTTGTTGGTTTTTCCTTGTTATCCTATTTTGGGTTTTAATATGCATGTTTATTCAAATGAGAGAGGGAGAAAAAGGGAAAGAAAAGGATGGGAGTTTATTTCACTGGGGAGTTGGGGAGGATCCAAAAGGAAATGGTAGCAGGAAACCATAATCTATTAAGTGAAAATAGTCAACATTTATTTATTTATTTTGTTTTTTTTTTTTTTGAGGCAGGGTGACTCTGTGTACTTTTGGAACTGTCCCAGCCCTCACTGTATAGATCAGGCTGGCCTTGAACTCACATAGATACTCTTTCCTCTGCCTCCCAAATACTGGGATTAAAGATGTGTGCCACCACCCAGATTGAAAAATGGTCAATTTCAATAAAAAAAATATTTGAATTTTTCCTGAGAACGCACTATCTATTTTACTTGTGAATTGATAAATAAAATAGAGTTTATTTATGGTGATACTATTGTTCCAGAGATAAACTTATTGAAATTTAATGAATAAGTTGAGATATAAAAGATTTAATAGCTTTATTTCTCTACTAGCCTCTTGAACACTGGACATGGGCAGCGGGAGAGTAATGTGAGGAGTGTCTCCCAAGGCATTCACTCATGTTTCATTAGAAACCTCATTCTCTTCCAAGTCCTGTTACAGTGCATGGATGGTGTGAGCACTGCTCTTCTGGCAGCTAAAAAGGACCTAAGCATAGCACATGATTAGGGAAAATGCTACATGACTCAGGAAAGAAGGCAGTGGCTGAGCTCCACAGACGATTGCTGAGACAGCACAATGTGTCTTGGAGTATGAGATATTTGGGGTTTGGCAAATCCTAAGATGTTGGTTGCCAAGTCCGGCATCCCCCTATCTCTCTGCCTTCCCCCTACCCAGTGCGTTTTGAAGAAATTAAACTCATATGTTTCTAATTTGCTGACATGTAAAGATCTTCCAAAAGTGGGTTTTTCAAGACTGGTTTGGACAGAAGGAAACTACAGGAACCTTTATTATTGTTATTGTATTCATTTTGAAACACAGACCTGTGCACTTATATAATACATGCTGTCCTACAAAATCAGAGCCTGGTTTTATCTTGCTAAAATGCTTTGTCCATGAAAGAGAGACCCATACAGCACTGAGGTGTCAGGATGGCTTAGTCTTGTCTGGATCAACAGGGAATTTTTTCAACTGGCCACCTCACAGTGGTAGGAGTTCAGGGGGAGATGTAAGATCCAGAAAAATTTTAAAAGAGACTGTGAGATTAACATATGAAAGATTCCAGCTTGTGGAGAGGCATACCAAAAGAGGCCCACAGGCAACAGGTAGGACATACAGGAAAAGACCATAGTCTACAAATACAGAGGAATGTTGGCACTATGCAAGTCACCTATAAAGGTTACAACTCTCCGGGCATTGTGCCGTTGAGCTTCTAGTCTCCTTGTTGCTCTAGTCACTGTCTAGAAGTCATTATTTCTTTATAAACTGACTCTTTCTGATGAAAAACAAACAAACAAACAAACAAACAAACAAACAAACAAACAAACATACATCAGTCTCCGGACTATGGAAGCCATGAAAGTAGCAGTCATCCGTTTCCTCCTGAGGACAGTTCCTGAAACCAGGACTACAGGACACACTGCATATAGTTCAGGATCTGAAGAGACTAACCCATGTATTTGTAAGATTTTTAAACACTGTTTTCAATACTATTCTGTTTGACATGTTAGCCACTGATAATTTTCTACACTTAGGATTGTATCAAATGATCATTTTCCATAGTACACTATTAAGTTACATATATAAATATTTCTAAAAATAACAACAATAAGTGGCCTACTAAATGCAAAAGGATTAGGAAAAATTAGAACTGGAAAATGAATATTTAAAAGCAACATATTGCACTTTACAAGGCCCCAGGAGAAACATACTGTAACATTGTGGTTGCATATGTCTAGTGTAAATCATTACTTTTAGGGACAAACTGCCCTGCATACTCCCTATAAGTCCTTCTAGCATGTCTTTAGGTAAATACAGCTGTGCACACTGCTGAAAATATGGGGAAATTGTGCTATTTTTAATTTAAGCAAAGAGTTTTGTGTAAAATTAAAAATATGGAAAATAAGATATCTGCATCTATATTTTCTTTATCATTCTTATTCAGAGAATTTCCAGTGGGGTTAGGAAATTGTATGCCCTTCATAATTTGCTGCACCTAAAAAAGATACATCATTTATGAAGAGAATACATGGTTAACAACAAAGAATTGATATGAGAAGTGACAATTTGTATTATCTCCTTAATTGATGGTAAAAAATGGAGCTACAGATATTTTATTTTTTTAAAAAAACTGCTTGCCTTGGGAGAAACTAACAAATTAATATTTACCAAATATAATACTAAATAAGTATATTTGTGAGACACTCTCAAAACCTGTGTGTTCCAGTTCATCTACTATAAATGTGAGGCTCTAAGACTGAGGTAATTTGAAGAATTCCTTCAGAACACATTTATGAACTATCTACAGTACAGACAAGACTTTGATGGGCACACAAAGAGTAAGGTGGTTTCTAATCATAGTTAAAGTATTTTAGGAGGAAATGTTTTATTTCCAAGTATTGCAATGGATTGGACATGATAAGCTTGTGTAGCAAAAAAATCAATACTATCAATTCACAATTTTTTGTCTAAACAATATTTTTTTGTTGATAGTGTATATCCACACTTATGTTTACTGCCTAGGTAGTGAAAAGATGCAGTAGTCCTTGTATTCTTGAGAACATTTTGTTCATGCTCCCATTGAACACTGGTTTAAGAATTAAAGTAGGTAGCAGCTGTGGCAGGACACTTTACCATCTGCATATCAGTGTGTTGCCTTTGCTTAATTTGCCCTGACACAGGGTATCACTTTGCTGAAGAAGCAATTCATGAAGGGAGTGGACCAGAGCATACACAGCACTGTATATGTTGTAATTTGAATATTCATGACCACATCAAAACTGTGACCACTTAACCATTTCAATGAGTTGATGGATGCACAATTTCTCAGTGTGTTATAGGAAGAATTATAGACTAAGCAATTAAAATTCAGCCACCCAGTTTTCCAAAGGACATATGTTCTGTGTATTTACAAAGCTTCAAAGTATGAGTGAGAGCTTTACTATGGCTGTGTGAAAATGAGAAAGTCCCACAGACTGAGTCAGAGACATTTTATTATTTATGATAATATCCAGTTGGGGGTTGGTAACCCAGGCTTTTGGTGTGTCTGCATTTTTCAAAATTAGAAAGTTAAAAGCTAGAAGAGAATTAGTGTCACCATGTATGATAACAACTTTTGCTGATGACATCATACCTAGATAATAATACATATATTCCAGATTCTTGTGTAACCTTATAAATGTGAGTCTTGGAATTACATTCACAAAGGCTAAAGAGGCTCTGGTAATTTGCATCTCTTTTTATCATCGTCTGTTGTGACAAGATTCTGAAGACCAAGTTTCTGTCCCTCATGGTCCTACAGTCCCGTTTAATCCCAAATAAACACATAGAAGCTTATATTAATTATAAACTGTTTGGCGGATGGCTTAGGCTTCTTATTGGCTGGTTCCCTCTTAATTATTAACCCATTTCTAATGAAATATGTATTACCACGAGGCTGTGGCTTATCTGCAATGTCCTGGAATGTTACTCCTTCAGCAGCTCCCTCTGCTTTCCTTTTCCTGGCATTCTCTTAGTCTGGTAACCCCGCCTATACTTCCTGCCTGGTTACTGGCTAATCAGCATTTTCTTAAACCAATAAGAGAAAAATGTATTCACAGTATGCAGAAGGACATCCCCTATCATCTCTTCTTTTCTGTCTAAATAAAAAAGAAAGTTTTTTTTTAAACTTTAACATAGTAAAATTATATATAACAAAACAGTTATCAAGAAAGAACTATAGTTAACAATATTTAGTCCACTAACATTTGGTAATATTTAAAAAAATATCTATCATCTATCTTTGTGAGTTTAAAGTTTTATACTTAAGTTGTCTTTTATCATAACTAAGGAAAAATAACCATAACTATCTGTCTTCAATTCCATTAAAGACCTCAGAAGGATAATACATAAACTCTAGAATTGACAGAGACATCTCCCTGCCTGGACAGTCACCCAAAGTTTTTCTTTAACATTGGGGCATCCTTCTTCAGCCCATCGGCCACAATGTCTGGCAGACTTTTTAATGAAGCAGGAAATTTGAAGATCTTGTACTGGCAAAGCTTGTCAGTTGCTTTCTTCTATAAAGCTGGAACCCCGAAGGACCATTTTGTCTATTGGCAAGCTCTGCAGTCACTTTCCTTTGTAACCTACTTGTCCAGTTTGGACAACAGGTTTACTGTCATCAGTTGAGGCAAGGGCAGTTCTTTGCCTAATGGGCCAATTTTGACACATGGAAGGCAAAATCCATAACAAGTTTTTGATGCCCATCTTTGTCTCTGGTGTAATTGGTGTTGCCAAGAGCAGTTGTGGCTCACTGTTATGAAAAACCCTATAAACTATTTTAAATATTATATCCTGTAGGTCTTTGAAAGGTTTAAATAACATCCATCTATCTCAAATATATCTCTGTATATCTAGAAAACTAACATAAGTTTTGAATATTATAGGTGACTACATATAATCTGTACTTAATTATACACCATATTTTAAATGAACTGTATAAATACAATACCTAAACAAGAGTAGAAATATAAGTATAACAAAATTGACCTTAACTTTGTATTGATAAACCAAAATCCATACCAGTGCAAAGTATTCATTTCTTTAACATATTCCTTTTATTTCTTTAGAAAGAGATTGCATGCGATCATTAACCATTTAAAACCAACCCTGTTTAAATAAAAACAAACATTTATAAACAATATTTGTGAATGTGGGTGTAGTTCTCTTCAAACTGCTTTTTGCTGTTTGGGGGTGCTGTCAATCCTAAGGAAATCCTGGGAAAACCCAGAACCATGGCCAAATCCTGGCTGTAGTAGTCTGCAAGACTACATCATTTGAGCTGTCTTCAATGTTGGATCACCTGGGCCACCTCTTCAGAAGGTCTTGTTTGATCAAACCATATCAGTCTGGAAGGAATCCACAGCTTTTCATCTGTGGAAACAAAACCAGATACTCTTTTCAAAAGTAACATGTCCTTAGAATTAAATTTTGAAGTCAACAGATTTTCAAAATATATAAGTTGGATTAATCCAGCAGCATTTATAATCAAATGTCTTTTAGCAGCTGTTGCTCCTTCCTCAGCAATCAAACAATTCAAAGACAACACAATAACATACAGTATCCAGACTCTGTGTATTTTTAATCTTTATGTGGCTTTTTTATTCTTCCTCTTTCTCTCTTTCTTTCTTTCTTTCTTTCTTTCTTCCTTCCTTCCTTCCTTCCTTCCTTTCTTCCTTCCTTTTTCTGGAAGGCACTCTGTAGACAGGTCATCTTCAAACACTTCAGGGTTATACAGAATATGACATTTAACATGTTTTAATAACATAGGTTCTTTTTTTTAAAACAATAAGATATGTTTGCTCCTGGCAGCACCAACCTATGTTTGAGAAGACAATGGGCATCAAAGACACTCCACATGGAGTTTACTTTCTTTGTGGCAAAGGTAAGCCACTGGGCAAGAAAGTGCCCTTGCCTCACATGCTGACATTATGGTGTCCAAATTGGACAAATAGGACACCAGAAAAAGTGACTGTAAACTTTGCCAAGACTAGGCAGGATAGTCCTTCAGAATATTGTGCTTCACAGAAAAGTCTGTCAGACATGCTAGGCCTATATAGGCTGAAGATGGATTTCCCAATGTTATAGCGTAACCTTAGGTGACTGCCAGCTGTTTCTATCATTTCTCACATTTTTTGGAACTTGCTTATTTGCACTTTTTTGTTTACTCAATCAATATTATTTACTTCTTGTGTCTTTGAGGTAGATGAAGACTGGATAGTATAGTTATAGTTTTCCTTGTTTACCACACTCAGTAAAGAAACTTACTAAAGATGTGCTAGGTGTAATAGGTTCAAAGATATTAAAAATAATTTGATAATGCAAAAAAGTAAATTAGGTACAAGACTTTGGACTCATCAAGAAAGAATAGATAATGGAGTATTTTCTCTGAATTTGTCAAATACTAATGTACTAGACATTGTTGATTTACTTACTGCCTGTATATATGCAGTTATTATACCTATTGTATATAGTTTTTGTTGCATTAGTTATAACCTTTTAAAAATTTTTATATAAAAAGGGGATATGTGATGTTATCTTGCTTGTACAAATAAAGCCTGTCTAGGGATCAGAGAATGGAGCTTGTCACTAGCTAACCATAGAAGTCTGCAGGTCTGTTTGACAGACAGGAAGTGAGGTAGCTGGGTGGAAACAGGATATAAGCAGAGAGAAACAGGAACTCTCTCTCTTGCCTGCTGAGAAGCTAGGGAGGTAAGGTGTGCTGTGGTTTGCTCCTTCTCTCTGATCTCAGCATTTTCCTCTATATGACTCTGAGTTTTTATTACTTAGACCAATTAAGAACTCCATTTACATATGTCTGAGTACCCATACAGTTTTCTTTGGATTTATCATGGTCATCTCCCTCCAAAAGACAAGAGGGAGGCAAGTGGAAGCAGTGGCTCTATGTCTCTGGTTAGTAGACACCTATGAATCGTTCTAACGTCTTTTTTTTTTAATTGACCAATGACATTTGACAAAATAGACAGAAGGTATATAGCATGCTGGACCTATTGGGAACTATTTCATTTCCTCATTAAAAATTCATAAAGACTGATTTGTCAGAAGAGGTCATCAAAATACCACCTTTAGAGGTCATTGGTTCAATTGGGACTTTTCATTTCATCATTATTTCTTTGTTTGCGAGTTTATGCTGAGTTCATTTCTTTATTCCTTTCTGAGTCTAGTCGTTTGATCATTCACGAGTTAGTATATGAGTTTGTGAGTGCATGAGTCTAATCCTTCATGGCTTTGTGTAGTTCTACCTATAGAACTTTTAATCTCAGCACTCCAGAGGCAGAAGCAGGTGGCTCTCAATTAGTTGGGGCCAATCTGGCCTACAGAGTGTGTTCCAGGACAGCCAGGGATATACAAAAAGAAACCCAGTCAAATAACCCCCAAACAAACAAAAGTCCCCCAAATTCTAGATTTTATTTATAGAGACATATTCCCTCTAGTTCTATTGTCTGTAGACTTTTGATCATGAAAGCTCGGTTGATTTCATCAAAGAATTTCTCCACATTTTATATTTCAGCTTTGGTTGTTATTACTTGCCTTCTAGCAAATTTGTGTCAGAATTGCTTGTATTTTTCCTAATTTTTGAACCCTGCACTGAATTAAGTTATTTGTGCTCTAACATTTTTTAAAGGTAGGTAATTAGAGCTATACATGTCTTCATCAGGCTGATTCTACTGTGTGCCAGGGTTTGTGTAGTGTTGTGTTTTTATTTTCATTTACTTAATCTCTCCCCTTCTCTCTCTCTCATCTGAGTCATTGAATCCCAGTCCCACAGACCCTGATGTCCACATCTGTCCTCTAAGGGCACCTGGCAGGATCATGACACACAGACTTACAGGCAAGAAAAAAATGCTCATCGATATAAAAAAGAAAGAATCGGACGTTCATGATCATCATCCCTTTGTAACTCCTTGGCCTTGTGCCAGAGACTGTAGCAAAGAAACAATAAAGCAAAAAGCCACCTCTTGACTGAACTACTTAGATATGCATATCTCTTTCCTTCCAGTTAAACTTTCCTTCTTCTTGGAGCTGGGGAAGCTACCCTTGCTGATTTGAAACCTTCTGAGGAAACTTTCAGGTTTATGAGGAAAACCATTACTTGGTTTACTTCACATTTCACCATGATTTTTACTTGTTTTATTGAGACAGTGTCTCCTCTTTATGTAGCTTTTATTGTCTCAGAATTCACTATTTAGACCAGGCTAGCCTGGACTCACAGAGATCTGTCTTCCACTGTCTGCCATGTGAAGATGTGAGATTAAAGGCAAACACTATTACACCCAGGTTTCAAGTTTTAACTTTATATGTCACCCATATAGAGCCGTATTGACATCCTGCCACCCTTACACTCTGAGTTCCACATTGTCTAACTGCATGGCCCAAGACTTCTTTCTGAGTACTGCCATGAAAGTTGTATTACTATCTAAGATAGTTTATATATTAAAACAAACTTAAAATTATATTTGTTTTTTCTGTATGTTCCCCTTTCCATTGAAATAAAAACGAAGGTTTTAACTTCAACATAGTAAAATTGTATATAATGAAAGTTATCAAGAATTATAGTTAGAATATTTAGTCTGTTTTATTACTCATAAGCGAAGGCCACATGGAGACACACAGATTAATAGAAACCATTAATAATTAAGAAACTCTTAATAGTTAAGAGATAGCTAGCCAGTCAAAACCTCAGTAATTGGCTAAACAATTGTAACTGATATTAAGGGTCAAAGTACTTCACTAAGTGACTGTGGGACCCAGTGTGTGGAGAAAAAAAACAGGTCCGGTGACTGAGATAGACTGAAAAAAATCTCATTATGTTGACTTGGCTGCCCTGGAATTTGCTGTGTAGAGTATAATGTCCTTGAACTGACAGAAATCTTTCTGTCTCTGCTTCCAGAAATGCTTGCTAATAGCCATCCTAGTGTGTGATAACTGGTACATTATAGCTTTTATTTTTATTTCTCTAATGATCTCTTCAAGAGCTTATTAGCATCTTTTCTGCTTTTGAGATTATCTGAAGTTCTCTGCCTATTTTGCATGGGGTCATCTGTTGGTGAATTGTTTATGTCTGATGGAATATGTCCTTCTGTATGTTGTGAATATATGTTTCTCTTGTTGGTTCATGAATAAAGCTGTTTTGGCCAATGGGCAGTCAGGATGTACCCAGGCAGGAAGAATAGGCAGAATAGGAGAATTCTGGGAGGAGGAACCCAGAGGAGAATCTGGGAGAGACTCCATGTAACTGCTGAGGGAGTAAGAGGTCAGGGTATCACCAGTAGACTAAGACCATGTGGAGAAACACAGATTAATAGAAACAGGTTAATAATTAAGAGAGAGCTAGCCAGTAAAAAGCCTAAGCCATTGGCCAAATAGTTTATAATTAATATAAGCCCCAGTGTATGTATTTATTTGGGACTAAACAGCTGTGGGACCAGGAGGGACAGAAACTTCTGTCTACATATGTCCACCGTTTAAAAGATGTACAGTAATATGTCACGCTTTCTACTTTTACTTCATTTCTACAGGAAACAAATAAAAATTAATAATCATGTCTTTTGAATAATGTCAATACAGCATGTCAAAAGAAGTATAATGTAATGAGGGACAAGTATATGAGGATTGGATATGGCTTTTTTCTTATATATGACATAAATAATATTAAATAACTTGAAATTATTCATCATTATAGATAGATTTAAATTGAATATGAAAGTTAGCATTGGGAAGTAATGATAAACCAGATTGTGGTGGCATATACCTTTAATCCCAGCACACAGGAGGATGAAGCAGGCAGATATCTGTAAGTAAGTTTGAGGCCAGCCTTATCTACAGAAAGTTAGTTTCAGGACAGCCAGGGCTACACAGAGAAACTCTGCCTCAAAAGCCAGAGAGGGCGGGGTAATGATAAATTAATGATTCTTTGATAATTGTTATGTTTTTATGATCTGTTTAAATCTGAAAATAGTTGTTTCAATGGTGCAGAATTCCAGTTTTTCAAATCCATCTCTTAGGCATAACCTGCCCCAGTTTGTACAGGTATTGGTGGTGCTGGCTGAGTCTAGGCCTTTCTGATTCCAAGGCCCTTTGTACTCTTATTTATCCTACACTAGAGCAATAAGGCTTTTAACATTTTAGACACATAAAAATGTCAACCAGAAACAAAACAATGAGATGGTGACATTCAAATTGCCCTTAAAATGATCACATTTTATTATAGATGGCTGCTAGTTAACCATAATCATGTAGTGGATATCCATGGATTAGGGTATACCATCCATATCCAAGGTGTCTTCTGTCTGTGTAACGCTGAGACTTGTGACTAGGAAATCAGTGTGCAGCCCAAGCTGCTGGAACTTGTTGAGATACATGCATGCCCGTGAGCACTGGGTTTATGGGAGTGTGACTCCTCACATGACTAAAGAAGACAATTAAGAGTGAAAAGTTAGAAATTGCTTTCTTATTGATAAAATGCATTCATTTTATTCTATGGGGGTTTAAAACAGCAGTCATCATATACAATATGTAGTCTTAGCAAACTATTAAAACAATGAAAACAATAAAAGAAATAACAAAACACAAACCATTACACCAAAATGAAGAAAACCAATAAAAATCCAACATGAATATCCCAAGATATAAACAAAAAAGAAATCAAGCATAGTTTCCAGTTTCCTATGGAACTTTATGGAAAAGCAGGCAAATAACATGAGGCACAAGGAACTGGATTAGATTCTGTAGTGAATTATCTTCAATTGTGAACCATATGGAGACAGCTTCAGCACCACAATGGAGAGAGAATGTTATGCTTTTGATTCGGTCATTCTGCATAGCAGCGTGATTTTAACACAGTCTTCCTTGTCAGATTTACCATCACAATTGGAGTCAGCTTTACAAAGCCCATAGCATTCAGCTGACAGAATGAGCTTTTCTTGCCCTCATGTTTTCCTTCATGTAGTTTTGCCCCACACAGTGGTCACTTGCTGTCAGGTTCTGAGTAACATGTGGAGTGTCCTCTGCATTTGAAGCTCATCTGATGGAATCCTTTCTCTGGAATTAGTGAGCCAACACGAGTGGATCAGATTGTGTTGAATCCTCTGATGGTAGGTTGATATTTGTCTCACTGGTGACTTCACAGCTGCAAGGAGGTGGCCTTTTCTGAGGGGGCCTTGATCCTGGGGTGTAGAATGTCATGCCTTCAAGGTGTCTCTGGCTTCCTCTAATCTTCTCAGTTCTCTTAAGAGGTGCTATCAGAGAGGAATGGAAATCAGACATAGGAACAGGCTCTCTGGGCCACTGGGGGAAAAATCAGGGCTCATTCACCTTGAGTAAACAGAAGTTGGGAGAAGATCCACCCCATGAGTCCCTGGATGCAGGGAATGGGGCTCAGTGGTGGTTCACTTGCCTGGCTTCTGCTGCAGCAACTCTATCTGCAAGATGCTCTCCTCCAGGGCTGTAGTCTGTTCCAGTTCATGTTGGAGATGTTCAAACCTGGGGAAAAAGGCCGGATGGGGACCTGCCATGTCAGGTTTAATCTGCCACAACTCTACTCAGACAATCCAGCATCACCTCCAGCTGAGCTCATTACCTGCTTCCCCAAGGGAAATGGTTCAGAGAGTACCTGAGATAAACTTTTTTTCTCAAGCTTTAAAAATTGCTAGAAATTGAACTGGAAAATACATACTGTGCTGGACTAGGAAAAAAGAGCATATTTCTCCAACAGTCAAAATCATTATTTTGGAGAAATACCAGTGTAGCAATATCTGAGTCACAATACAAGAACCATATATATGGCCTTCTTAGATGCCAGGTGAATGTTAGCAAGCTGTAAAATACTAGCCGGTCCTCTAGTGGAGCCTACATAATACCTTAGAGAAGGCTGTGATTATTCCTACAGCTCAGACCCTGCATGGGATTAATTTGTCAACACATAATCTGTTCATGACCAGAGAGATCTTCTCACGGAAAACCGATGACCCCTTCAAGAGTCTGCGATCATCAGGAGTGCCAAGCATACAGATCTGATGAATGATAGGAACTTAACTGTAAGTTGTTGTTCCTTACATAAAGTGGTAGAGGACACACTGTCCTTCACAATTAACTCCCCCCTAGGTTTAAGGATACCATGAGAATAATTGTGGGGAGACCTACACTAAGGAATGAGATACTCAAACCATACTAGAGAACCCAGAAAGGATGAAGGGGACACACTACCAATAAGTCTAAGGATCAAGCATGTATATCCTGGAAAGAAGTTCCTTTTCCCTTAGCCAGCATGATACTCAGGGGTATTCATTTCCTGGCTGTGTCAGGGAGACTTGTCAAATAAGCAGAAACCCAGAGGACAGAGATGCAGGTACAGGGGACCCACTTGACTCCACCTTCCTCTGCCAGCCTGGGTTCCTACCTCATCTGGGACACAGTGAAGTGATGCTGCATCTTTGCTGCCAAGTTCTTTTGTTGGGTGATCAGTTCCTTCTGTTTCAGCAGGGACTGTAGGTTTTCCTCCAGTTTTTGATGTTCCTGTTCATTAGAAGATTGTGTTGTTATGGCAGGATTGTCTGGACCCACCTACACAAGTGTGCACACATGTGCACAAACAAACACACAAAACCACAACACACCTGGATGCAGCAAAGTGCATGGTTAGACACTTACAAGAACACAGCATTGTGTACACATGTTTGGTTCCCTCATACACTACTATAAAAAGAGATCTTCTGGGATACTAAGGAGAAGTGAGTTAACTTTCCTTCACACATATACTCTCTACACAGATGCAAGAAAGCACAGGATGCTCTGAGCATAAGGATGTGTTGATGTGGTGAGGAATATAATTTTTGCTCTATGTTGATAATTTTTTGTTTTATTTTTACTTAATATGAGCCGGTCTTAGGCCTCCTAATATATCTGTGTACCACATGCATCCTGGTAACCTGGGAGAACAACTCAGTGTGCACATCAGTCAGTGTAGTGCCTACCTTTTAAACCCAGTGAAGAAGATGTTCAACCATAGCCTTCCTTGACTAGTTTTCCATGCTTGCATAGCATAACAAGTTCTTTAGTCTGTGAACTAAAGACTAATTTCCTCAGTACAAGACAATTGCATTGTGGTAGATGAGCCCTTTATTCTCACTCGGTGATTCTCATGACTACAAATAGGCCAGTTTTCTCCAAAAGAGCTCAGGTTGCCTCATTTTAGGCCCACTGAGTTCAAGCAATGATCTCACAAACCAAGAAAATCCCTTCAACCTGGAGTCAAAATAAACTATTCTTTCCAGCGCGATGATTACATCAGAAGTTTCCTTTGGTAACAGAAGGCTGACTAACTCATGACAAAATGAGTTTCTGTATTACTTCATGCTTAACAATATCCAATGAAGGGGCTTGACTACATTGTATGTTCTTATTCTTCAATGATGGGCATTTGAATGGATTTGTGGGTGCTCTAAGGAATGTTGCTATAGCCCTGTTGTCTCCAAGACATTTTGTGGACACAAATTTCTAATTTGGGATCACTGAGTTACCTGGGGACTGCAGTTCATGGTTGTGGAAAATTGCACATAGATTCTCATAGGCCTACAGCATTTTATATCAATAGTAATATCTGGGGTTCTCATTTCTGCTCACTTCCTATCAGGCAGGTTTGAACTCAGTATGAAGAAGTTTGGAAGAAGAACAGTTTCTCAGGGTTGCAGACACAACTTGGAATGAATTATTTAGACTATGATGAGCCTAAGTAGGCTGCACTGGATCAGGCTGTTCTCACACCTGAGCATGGCAGTGGACATCTGCTGGATTGAGATGCAGCCACAAGCACCTCTACAGCTCACAATTCCTCAGAGAATTAAATCCAGGCCAGGTACCATGGACAAGGTCAACTCAGCCAAGGACAGACAAAGGTTAACAGGGAAATGGCAGCAGTCAGTGAGGAGAAGAACAAAACAGGAGGTAGAGAAGTCATCAGAGGACAGTCACCATTCATTCACCCCTAGCAGAGAAGGAAACAATACATCGGCCAGCCTTTCCTGCATCTAAGGCACCTTGATTCTTCTCAGTAGGCTCTTCCTCAGCATCCTGTACTACATTAATTTCTTTGTATATGGATATTTATGCCTCTACAAAAGCCTGAAACTCTTTTATGTTGCAACAGTTTGTGGCCCTTTGTTATAGTTAGCTGTTTGGACATACAGAAAGGTGGGTAGTTCCATGTGCTCTAGGACAGATGCAGATTGCTACTAATCAGAGCAGGCATAAGGCTTTTTCATGAAACTTTGTCTCCACCATGCATAAAGATGTTCCATTTTACAATGAGCGGGTGAACATACATACAGAGGCTCACACACATATTCTCACATGACTAAATACAGATAAAAACAACACACCACACACCATTCCAGAACACAGAAAGGCAAGGTAGAGGACAAGAGTGTTTCAGCACCTTTTCTATTACAGAGGGAGGTAGTGGTCTATCCAAAGCACTTAGAGTCAGCTAGGCTGTCCTGACTTCTTTCCACCTCTGGGAAAGTATCAGTACTTTCTCAGTACTCATTGATCCTATAGATAAGTCACAAACTATGCACAACTGATCTTGACCACAAACATCAAGTGCTTAAGGAAGAGGGTTGGAAATGAAGCCTCTAGATCGCTTCCAGTGGACCCATCATAGTTCATCCATGGGAGGATCTTCCCATGTTCCTCCACAGAAGACTTTGATAGTACCAGAGAATGGAACTACCCATGGTCATTACCCAACAACTTTTGATCATAGTAGAGTTTATATAATATGAAAATACCCTTATGTCAGTCATTAGTAGGCTAGTGAGGTCACATTGCTTTTCTGACATGCAGCAGTCTACACAACCATGGCAGGAATCTATCTCATGAGACAGCTATGAACATGACAATGTGAGCATCCAAATGTCAGCAGAGAGATGTGCTGCCAGGTTCCATGGGTTTCATGTTGTGAAGCCAAGGAGAAAACCTGACATTTCCTGGAAATTACCTCTGTTCAGTGAAAGGAATAAAGCATTTTTAAAATTTATGTCTAGGCTCTGCTGTTTGATTTTTGTTATTTCAAAACAACTTAATACAAAATTTGTAAAAATGTGTAGAAATTAAGAGAAACCATCAAGTCTTTTCTCTTTGTGATCAAGTGAACCATTTAGCAATAGATGAGACAGAAAGACAGGAAACAGGGCATGTGAGGAGACAGGAGATCTAAAGAGCTCTGGCTAGCCAATTTAGCCAGAACAGGAATTTTTGTTTTGCCAAGAAAATGAGCCACAGGCCCTTGACCTCACTCACTCAAAGCTCTGTGACACTTCCTAATTGGTTCCAGGCATAGCAGCCTTTCTATCAGAGTGACGTATAGGTGTGTGCATGTGATTTACCCATCTCCCTCATTGGACTGCAGCTTCTACCATGGAAGTAGCTGTTGCCTGCTAATCATGCTGTGATTTTTAAGAGGTGAACTCCACAGAAATACCAGTGATCGATCAGAGAAATGTACTATTGAATGGGAAGTAGGTCAACAACTGGATAAGTAAGTGAATGGGTACATGGGTGTGTGTATATGTATGTACATGGTTAGAGAGATGGGTATCTTACCCCTGCTGCCACAGCCTACCTGCTGCTGCTTTGTCAGTAGGTTATAGATTTTCTCATGGGCCTCCTTACAGTGCCTCTTCACCTCCTCACAGGACTCTTGCAGCAAAATCTGTTCCCCTTGCAGCTTTCTGTTGTCTGCTTTCAACACGCAGACTTTTTCCTTCAAATGTGTCCATTCACTTAGTAGCTGGTTATGGAGGGTGCTTAATCATCATAAAAACAAAATGAGTTTGAGTCATCTTAATACCACCATCCCTGTTAGCTCCCATGTCCTCAGACAGCCACAGGCTGGAGCCTACTTTAGCCAGCCCAGCATCATGCAGGAACAGTCTAAGTCAGAGAACAGCCAAGTTGCAGAAATCTTCAAACTACTTCTGAAGACACTGACACCGAAAAGGATCCATGAATCTTTGAATAGGGATACACCCATGCTCAACTCTGCTTAACTGTTCACAGTATTGAGAAAATGTCATAAGATAGAGGGCAATCAATTTCTGAGGGAGGACAGAGTACTTAATGGGAATGCATTCCACCTACATGTCTCAAAGGAACAGGCTCTGTAATCCATTGCCAGAAGCCAGATCCCATTCACGGTACAAACCATATTTTCTATCTAGAAGCTTTGGAGGCTGACAGAACAATGTTGGGAGGGGCTCTCAGTCTCCTTGGACTTTGGAGATCTCGGTCTGGGAGGTAAGCACTATAAGACAGTCTTCTTAGTTAGAGATCAACAGGCTAGAACCACAGCAGTCACTTTGTTTCAAGGACAAAGAAGAGCAGAAGCTGTCCTTCCCCATGCTTGGGTCTCATCCAAGTGAGACACTTTACCTGTAGGAGTTGGTCTTCTCAGTCAGCACTTTGCACTTGTACAAGGCCTCACTAATTTCCTTGGGGAATTTCTTCAGATCTGACATCTCCTTCTGGTGCTCTATTTTCAGCATCTCAATCTCAGAGTTCAACCTGTGGTAGGGCATGGCCCCAGGAGCAAAGAACCCCATGAACACAGGCCTCAGTGATTTCATGTATTTCAGGCTCTGTCCTGGATGCCCCTAACCCAGTGGATGATAAAGAAATGCAGGCCTTGTCTAAGAGTACAAGGGACAAGATCAGAGAATTGCCAATATGAGCTCCAGGCCTCCCAGTCCCACACTGAGATGAACCAAGTAGGACCAGACCCTTGGAGCTACTCCAAGATCAACCTGCATATTATCACCCAGTCATCAGGGAGAGGTGGCTCAGATCTTTAATGCCAGTCCTGGGGGGGGGGTAAGAGGCTGGCAGATCTCTGTGAGCTCAAGGCTTGCCTGGTCCACAAAGCTACACAGACATACCTTGTCTCAGGAAACCAAACCAATAAGAAATTACCGAGACAAATACAACGACTCCCCATAAATTCACAATACCCAGTATGTCCCACAGGCCAACACCTGTCAAGAATTCTTGAAATGCATGTTGTGAGCTCATGCACTACTGCCCCTATCTGTAGAATGTTACTCTGGCCACAGGCTCTGATTTTATTTGGAGGAAGCAAAACAGCCTGTGTTCCCATCACACTCCTACAGTGGCTCCAAACTTCCTCTCAGATGCTCTCATGAGAACAGGTTTGGGCTGGAAGACAACCTGTAGGTGCAGCCTCCAGTGATCTGAGAGAGGCTGGAGCTGACACAGGAGGGTTAAGCCAGTCACCAGAGAATAGGGTGTGATGAATACCTGTTGTTCCAATCATTGCTGGTATAGTGGGTCAGGATTTCACTCAGTTCATCCCTCTCACATGTCATCATCTTTAGCTGAAGGGTCAGCTCTTCCATCTTGTTTAGCTGGTGCTCCTGTTTACTGATAAAGGAGGGTGTGGATGATGCCTTCCCAGAAGTCCCTGTGGGTAGATAAAAATGTGAATTTGTACAGTGAAATGACACAGGGCCAAGAGAGCATGTGGAGTCCCATGAAGTAGCCCGAGGATAAGGAAATGCATGATACCCAGTGAAGCCCTCAAAGATCACAGCAAGTTTTATTAAGATGGGGCCCATAAGCCATGTGTGTACTGCAATCACTATGTCGAGACATATTCCTCAGCCTGTATTGCAGTCTCAATGGCTGTGGAAGGTATAAGCTACCCAGCCATGCTGGTCTGGAAATATCAGCTCTTATCTCATGTGATGCAAGAAGGTCCTGGATTCCCAGTACTTTCTGCTGCCAGACCTGATAACCTGTATTCAGGACTAAAGGAAGCTGAATATGTCAGACCTGGGTGCATGGATTTGGTTTCCCTCCCTGGGATATACATCTGACTGTTTTTTCCTTCTCAGCTCTTCCAGGCAACTTTGGCTACTTGCTAACACCCATTCTCATTTTAACAGCCGAAACCCAGTGACTTAAAAATGTTCAGTATAGGTCTTGCCCCTTCTTGCTCTAGTAGAAAGGTCAGAAACTGTGAATCCCCTAGCTACCCACCACTCCTTCTTCCCCTTTCCTGATCTGTGGACACTACACCCTTCCTGGCAACTAATCTTTCAGAGCCACATGGAGGCAGAACAAAGCACCCTGGTTTGGCTGCCATTCCTGTCTTGCCCCTCCACACTCACGTAGAGAGAGAAGGGAGGATGTTGCCATGAACCCATAACCACTAGTGATTTCACAAAAAATGCCAAACAATCTCCAGGTTACAATAGAATTTCCACATTGGTGCTTTTAGGATCTTTACCAACGGTCCCCAACTATCTGATGACTAGCTCTTCTCAAATTCATCAAAATCCAAGCTGCTCTTATCAGAAGCCTTTCCTGAGACATGGGGGGAAGCCCTTCAGCAAGTCTTGCTTTGTCCAGGGGAATTTATTCTCCCTGTTAATAGTGACACATAACCAAGGAACCCATGTGGGTGAAGGGTAGGGCTGGTACTGAAAACTTTTTAGTCCCTCTGTGCTTCCTTCTCTGCAGGGTGAATGCTGAGGGCCTTGAGCTCAGTAGCTGAAGCCCTGACCATTTCAGTCTGTCTGCCCAACTAACAGTCAGAAATCCTCCCATCTGAATCTGCTCTTTAGGCCCTGAGGTAAGCAGAAGAGGGTCATTGATTCCTGAAACTCCCACCTTCTGAGTCCCACTCCTGAAAGGTTCAGATGAAGACTTCATTCTTCGGCAAGCTGGTTATCCCTTGCCCAGAACCATTTATATTAGATGTGTGACTCGGAGACTGATATTTACCTTCCTCCTGTCTCCCTCTGCTCTTCCTATGCTCTTCATTCCATCTCCAAAGCAGCCAGTACAGTCTTGTCAACATGTCTGTGGGTGAATCATATAGGTACTGAACGAATGCCCCCAAGAGCAGTTGGTGTTGTCACAACACTGGCAACATCATGGAGAATGCCAGTTCTCTCCAGGATACAATAGAATGTTCAGGTAAGGACTACTGATGTCATATGGTCAAGCTATTGCAGTTCTGCTGTCTCCCTCACCCAAATGTGACCTAAAACCAAGGCGCCATTTCCATGAGCTTCTCTGGGATAGAAGGAAGCCTTAAGGAACAAACTACTCTAAAGACTGAAATTTAGCCCTCTAGTTCATTGGAATATTTTTAGTGAGAAGTTGAAAACCCACTTTTCAAGCACTGCCCAGGGATTGCATTCCCGGATTTTAAGATCCATACTCAGTTCAGATGAGAAATAAAGGATGCTAATGAATTAGATCTTGAAAATTGGTAGTAGGTCATGGGATTAGTGGCACAGTTCAACATGACTATTTATGACACACAAACTACAGCATAGTCTGGATGTTGCAGCAGGGTCAGTCTTCACCTGTGCTGCCTCACTTTCCCAAATGCTAAGATCACCATTATGTATTGCAATATTTAGCTCCTTTTTTATATTTCTAAATGTTAAATATCCAGTAAGATCCAAAACCTAAATTGCTTGTGACCTGAGGCATTTCCCACAGGGGATTCCTGATCTTTGCAAATCCAGGAGCCTGTCTTTTGTTTATTTGTTTTTTGAGTGGTTACTTCATTTAAGGCCTTAGTTCCTGATCTGAAAGGAATCTGCATAGATGGAGTGTTCCTTGGTATGACATCATTAGGGTGTTACCACATAGCAGAGCTGATTCAGGCTGCACACCGACATTGGTCAAACTGATTCAGAGCCTGACACTAGGTCCCTAATGATCCCACCATTCCTGTGTCCTTAGATGGCTAACACCACAGTTCTTTAATCTAATCTTTCTTTCTAGTATGTCAATCATCTGTGTTTCCAAGCATATTGGGAGCTTCGGTCAATCTGAGACTGGAGAGTTAGGAGCCCAAGGCTAAGCTGGGCTCCATAGTGAGACACTTGTTTGATTGGTTGGTTGGGTGGGTGGGTGGATTTGTTGTCTGTTTTGGGTGTTTGAGTTATTTTTTATTCTCTCTGGGCATCTGACTGGCATAATACTTAGATGACTCAACAATTTAGAAAGGAGCAGGCAGGACATTGATGCCTTCGTGGTGTCACTACTCCTGGGTCTGATGTTGCTTTTGATAATGCCACTGAAATCTGAATGTAAGTTAGATTGACATTTGACAAATGAGAATACTGGACAAAGTAGTTTAGGAAATACCTTGTACTAAGCACAGGTATTAAGTTAAGAATAGTTGTGTCAAAATAATGAGCAAATTCATCCCCTGAAACTATATTCTAAACACTGCACTGCTGAATTCAAAGGATGATTTTGGTCATCTTCCAACCTATTTCCATGATGTATTTGCATCATTACTCTTCAGACAATATTTCATTACATAGCCCAGGCTGATACCCTAGTTGCACAAAAATCCATACTAAAAACTTAAAGAGGTTTTGCTAAATTTCATATTCCTTCCAGGGCCTGGAGTGTGGCATGCATCAGGCCCTGTGTTCAATCCCCAGCATATCCCTAAACTTGCTACCTTCTATATTCTATATGGCTGTTACTACCTCAGCCTTCTGAACCTTGAGATGACATGTATGGCCCCCAAAACAAGGGACTGTAATTCCTGATGTTCTTGTATATGTAATGGTTCCATGAAGGATCCCCATAGTTATTAAATTGTAGCTAACTCACTTTGAGAACTTCTCCCAGTGTAATTATTCACCATTTATGTCCCTAATGAACACACCCTGTAAACTCATCCACTTTCATTTTTTTTCACTCACCCTATCTCACAGCTTGCATGGTTCATTGATTTGGTTCAATCAGGCCACTAAAATGACAGGTTGTATAGATTAAGAAATTGTTTTCAAGACCTAGGTAAAAATTGTAAATGTGTTTCTTTTCTGCTTTTAAGGGTCCACCCCTACAAAACATCCCCATTTAATTCTTTCACTGAGTTTTTTTATGTAATCTAAATCGGTGGCATGTAAATGACATGCAACTGGTTTGTAAATGACACAGGGACATTATACTTGGCAACATCCTATAATTTTTATTTTTAATTAGTTTAAATTACTGGATTGCCAGAAGGCTTGTTCACACATCTTTAATTTTTATTAGCTCACTATACCGACTTCACCCCAGTCTCCCTAGCAGTCTGCCTCCACCCTGCTTATTCCTTTAGCCTGAAGTATGCTCTCCCATTCTTTTATGATTCAGTGTTCTAATATCCTGTCTAATTACACGTTTTCCTCTGGCTGTAAGATGTAGGCTTCCATACACCTCTTCCTTATGTCTTTCAGTCTAATTGTGTTTTCTGACTCTGTCACCTTCCCATTTGTGTTTGAACCTTTCCAATCCAAGTATTCCCCCTCTCTACTTTGATTAATTTTATTAATATTTTACTAAGTTCACAATACTTCATGTGTCCCTCCACAATGGTCTGTATCTAATTACCTGGCTTACTCATGCACTCCTAAAATCACACAGAAAAGAAGAAAATATTCAAAGCTAGGATACAGGCATGAGAGACAATACTATGTTTGTTTTAATGAGGCTGGGCTCATGGACTTCTGCCTTTAAATCATTACATCTACTCCTTCAGTCTTCACCTCCTATATGTTTCAATTTTAGGCAGGCAGCACCATGCCCTATTTGTATGAGTGTTGATGATGCCACGGTCATGTGCACACTAAGTAAACAGTCTACCTATTGGATTACATCCCTAGGCTATGGAAGAAACATAAAATACGGAGAATTTTTCCATGAACTCCAAGTTTCTAATGTGTATTTTTTTGAGACAGGGTTTTACTAGGATGGCCAGGATGATCTTAAAGTTCAAATGTTACCCATGTCTGTGCCTCCTGAGTAAATGACACTATGGATGTACACCTCACCATGAATTGGGTCCTGGGCATAACTCCTCTGCACATCAATCTCCATGAGCATTGATAGACAATGCTTCTGTGATAGAAAAGACTGGATGATTGTTGGCCCTGTTAGATAGCTGGCCTCAACTTCTCACCTAAGTATGTCCTTGGATGCCCTTATAACTAGGGATATGATCCTTACCATGGAAATTGTGACGAGCATGGCTCTACCCTTCCCAGGATGAAGGTGGGCCCCTGCCAGGTGTACTCCCTGCTAAGAAGGACAAAGAAAAGCCCAATGATAGGACACACTGCACCATTTCCTGAACTCTATGTAGTACTAGGCCAGCTCGGAATGAGAAAGTGAGTATGAAAACAAGTTAGCTACCTTCAGAGCTGTTCTAGGTGTCCCAGGTGACAACTGTCTGTGGTGCTCTTCTGTGATTGGAGGTGGTCCTCACAGACATGGATGGGGGACTAGCTGTCTGAGTCTGGAGTCCTTGGGACTAAAGGCTTTCTTGAGAAGTTGAGAGTTTCATAGCTAAATCTAGGACATTCCTTTAAAAGCAAGCTACCATCTCCAATCCTAGGAATCCCTGGTTTTGTGCTCAGTATCAGAATGCAGAGAGAGGCCCATGAGTAGCTGGTACAGGATTCATATTTCTGCTCAGGTAAAGGGTTTTTGTTGCTAGCTATGTTCAAAGCTTTCTGAAAAGCTTTTGCCTGAGGTAATGAGATCACTGCTTTTGGATAGAATGAAGAGGGCATAAAAGGGCTTATTAACAGGAGTGGGTCTGCTAAATGTCCATGGGGCCCCTGTGTGCTCTGTTTCCATGAATCAGTGGCTATGAAACCATTGAAAAGTCCTGGCTGGCTCATGGGTAGAACTATCTGACACACAGGGTGGAAACCTGGCTGTAGAGTTTGGGAGAATAGCAGGGCTCAGTAGAGCCCATCAGTCCTCTGGAGAGTCTATTCCTTAACCTATGCAGGATCAGGAAGCCAGGCAGAAGGCAGACCTGACAGTATCTGAGCTCACAGAGGAAGCCTAGAATGGAGCTACTAAGCAGACTTTTCCTTCCTTCTAGACCCCATCTGAAACAACTGGCCAGCTCCTGCAGGTTCCTGACTACTTGGGCAGAAAGCACAATTCAAATGTCTCCAGATTCCTGCTAACTAGGTCTGTACTTCTATGAGCTAAATGTTAAGGAATACTGCTCCCTGTCATGCCACAAATAAACCCCTCACCGTCTGGTGGATTTGGAGGTTTAAGGGGTCCTTTAGTATTGGAGGAGAAAAGACCTTTGTGCTGACACTAGAGAAGGTCCAAGAACCCTGTATCCCCGGTGTCAGGAGCTGATGCTGAAGTCATCTCTGTCTCTCATCTCTGTAAGACTTTGTTCTAGGTTTTCTGGTCTTTTGGGTCTTTGTCTTTCTTGCTCTAGCCCTGTCCCTCTCACTGCATCCAGTTATTTCCTAGTTCCTTGAAGTTCTTTCTCACCTAAAGGTGTTTTTCCTATAATTATGTCTTTTCCTAGCTCAGTGACTCAGGGCCACTGCACCCAGGCTTGCGGACCATGTCTCCATCCTTGTGTAGCTTTCAGAGTCACTGAGCTGTGAACCCTAGTCTTCTACATTGGGAGGGGTCTTGTTGCCTAGGCACGTGTGTTGCTCCTCCTCCTGTGTTCTGGTAGCAGTGCTGCTTAGGCAGGGCCTGGGACAACTGGGGCTTTGTCAAGTGCCTTCCCTCTTCAATCCCTCCCTGGAGGTAGAGGCACCAGTCCCTGCAGTCCCTGCCCTCATATATACTGGAGGTGAGGATGTACCAAGGAGGTGCACATAGACTCCACTCTGTCCAGAGGTACCAGGGCCGTATCTGGAGCCTGCAGTGCCTGCAGAGTAGCAGAACCTGCTATATAGGACCTTGTCAAGGAGGCAGCATAGGTCTTTTAGTGGGTGGCTAAAGGCATTCCCCGCTCAGGTGAGGCTCTGGCCAAGTGAGAAGGAGCACTGGCATTTTTACAAGCAAGAAGGATCCTCCGGATTGCATATGAGGCTCCATGCACTCTGTTTTTCCCATGGTCCTTGTCCTCCTGGTCACCTGGTACCACAAGATACCCTGCTTGCCCTGCAGGTGAGTATCAGGTCTGAAGCTTCTCTGTCCAGTCCTGAAGTTGGGAGCGGTCATTACTCTTGTGTTGGCGAGGGAGAAGACCCAGCATTCAGACAGAAAGGGAATATCCCATGGCCACTGGTCCATACCATGTCCCCCCAAGCAAACCAGGCCATATCCCCCTCTTCTGTCACTATTTCTGAGATAGTATACCCCTCACTATCCCTAGCTGCCAGCTGAGTCAGTAGATCCTGATTTCTGGTGCTGAAGCTGGGAAACGGTTCCTTTTCATCCATCACCTGCTCTACCTAACCTGAAGGCTCTGGCCTATGTGCCAGGTTAGGCAGCCAGGGCCTAGGCTGGAGTCCCATGGACTCACTGTCTCCAGCAAGCTCATGTCTAACCCGAGGATATTAGAGAGTGATGTTAGTCACTCAACCAGCCGGCCATTCATTCACCAGCATCTGCTCTGGTGCTGTTCCAGAGTTTGCTGAAAACTAGAGGGGATCAGATTCAACTCCCCATTCCCAAATCTGCACCATGCCCCCCACGCAGTACCCTAGAGGCCAAGTTGAGGAAAGCCTGTGTTCATAGGCCTGGTCACAAACAGGGAAGACTGGTGTCAGCAGTCCTGAGCTAGGGAGCTGTTGTGTGAGAATCTGCATGATGTCTCCCAACTGACAGAGAGTCTTGGCAGAGCCTGGATTCAAGAACAAGTTGTTTAGATTCTAAGGAATCTTTCCAACACCTCCTCCCCAAGCCCCCAGGCAGCCCTTGGTACTCTGCAGTGGCTCTTGGGTTCTTTGATTGTTAGCTGAGGTCCATGGGGATGGATACCTGCTATTAGGTGAAGAAATTGCTAGGCCTCCCAGCTGCCTAGAGCTGCTCTAAACATTATGATTTCACATTGAGTCATTTTCCTCAGGGCAAGCCAGACTTCCCTCACTTGTGACTGCTGACTGGTATCTCTATCCATTACTCAGTTGCCACTATAAGGAGCTCTGCAGGTGAGCTCTGGCAGGATCTGACTGTTCCTTCCTTCTCAGCTCTTCCAGGCAACTTTGGCTGCTTGCTAACACTCATTCTCTTTTTAACAGCCTAAAACCAGTAACTTTAAAATATATAGTTTATGCCTTGCCTCTCCTTGCTCCAGTAGAAAGTTGAGAACCAGGACTCTCTGAGAAACCCAACTCTCCCTCTTTTAGTTCCATGACCTGCAGCCAACAGACCCTTTTTGCCACTTAATTCCTCCAGAGGGACGTTGAGACAGAACCCAGCTTTGGCCACCATTCCTGTCTTGCCCCTCCACCCTCAGGTAGAGAGAGAGAGGAGAGGATAGTGCCTTGAACCCATACCCACCAGGAGTGGGAGAGGCCTCACCTGTAACCACTGGAAGAAGAGATCAGATGAGGACAATATAAGAACACATCCAAAATCAGAAAGACTTTTATATGTAGGAATTCTGCATTAGCAAGAGCTGAATATCTCAATACAGATGAAGCAGAAGAAAATAAACTTAAAAACAACTTAATGAAAATGACTGTGGCAAGAAGTCTCTTAAAAAAATCAAAGAAAGTCCAGAAAAAAGGCAAAAGAAAGAAAGAAAGAAAGGAAGGAAGGAAGAAAGAAAGAAAGGAAAACAATCAAACAGACGGAGGTAAAATTCAATCAATTCAAGACCTAAAACTGAACTAGAGACAATAAAGATAACACAATTTGAGGGAATATTGAAAATAAGATAGCCGAGTAAACCATCAGGAATTATAGATGCAAGCAAAACTCACAGAATACAAGAGATGGAAGAGAGAATCTCAGTCAGATGAAGACTAACTAGAGGAAATAGATTCATTGACCAAAGAAAATCTTAAACCCAACAAATCCTTAATACAAAATATCCAGAAAATTTGAGACACTGAAATGACCAAACCTAAGAATAATATGTGCTGAAGAAGGCAAAGAACCCCAGTTCAAATGTGCAGAAAACATATTTAAGAAAATCATAGTAGAAAACGTCCCCAACCTGAAGAAAGACATGCATACGAAAGTACAAGAAGCTTACTAAACATCAAAAAGACTGAACAACAACAAAATAGTCCACTCCCTACAGAATATTCAAACCATCAAACGTACAAGTATACAAAATAATGAAATGCTGTTTTTAATGAGCAGGAAAGGAAAAAGATGACCTATCAGAATTACCTGAGACTTCTCCATGGGAACTCTGAAAACCAGAATGTCCTTGATAAATGTTCTACAAACACTAGAGACCACAGATGCCAGTCCATACTACTATATGCAGCAAAACTCTCAATCACTACAGATGGAGAAAACAAGATATTCCATGGCTAAACCAGATTTACACAATACATATCCAGCAATCTGGCCATACAGAAAAGTTTGGAAGGAAAATTCTAAACCAAGGAAGTTAACTACACTCACAAAAACAAAGGCAATAATAATCCCACTTTACCAAAAAGGAGAAAAAAAGAGAATAATTCACACAATACCACTATGAAAATCAAATCTAAAACAAACAAGAATTGACAATCAACAGTCACTAATATACCTCAATACCAATGGTCTTAACTCAGCTATAAAGAGAAACAGACTAACAGAAAGAATATGAAGACAGAATCCATCTTCCTCTGCATAAAAGAAACACATCTCAACTACACAGATAGATGTTACCTCAAAGTTAAGGACTGGGAAAAGATTTTCCAATCAAATAGCCTTAAGAAGCAAGCTGGTGTACCTATCATAATTTATAACAAATAAGAATTTAAACTAAAATTAATCAAAAGAGATTCAGAAGGTTATTTCATATTCATCACAGGAGAAATCCACGAAGATTATCTCTAATTCTGGACATCTATGCACCAAATACAAAGACACCTGCATTCATAAAAGAAACATTACTATAATTCAAATCACACATTGAACCACACACACTTTTTATGGTGGGAGGCTTCAACACCCCACTCTTACCTCTGGACAGGACTACCAGACAGAAACTTATCAAAGAAACAAAGGAACTAACTGAAGTTATGACCCAATTGGGCTTAACAGATATCTATAGAACATCCCATCCAACACAAAAGAATATACCTTCTTCTCAGCACCACACAGAACCATTTTTTAAAGTGACCACGTACTCAGTGATAAAGGAAACCTCAACAGAAACAAAACAATTGTCATAACCCCCTGTATCTTATCAGACTGCCATGGCTTAAATTTAGAATTCAGGAAAGACACAAACTGCAGAAACCTTAGAAGCTAATGGTAATTGAACATTGCTCAACTATACCATGTCACTCCTGGGTCAAGGAAGAAATAAAGAAATAAAGAAAAAATGTCGTCCTTTTATTCAGTGAAAATGAAGTCACACAATACACAAACCTATGGGAAACTCTAAAAGCAATGCTAAGAAGAAAGTTATATCACAAAGTGCCCACATGAAGAAACTGTAGGATGGCCACACTAGATCATTAACAGAACACATGAGAGCTCTAGAACAGAAAGATACAAACTCACCCACAATGAGCAGGTACCAGGAAATAATCAAATTGAGACCTGAAATATGGTAGAACCAGAGAAAACAATACAAAGAATCAATGTAACAAAGTGTTGTTTCTTGGAGAAACAAACAAGATAGACCTTTATCTTATCTCACCAAAGGCAGAGAGAGCACACGCAGATTCACCAAATCAGAAGTGAAAAGAGGGACATAACAATACACACTGATGAAATTCAGACATACGTCAGGTCATACATTGAAAACCTGTACTCCTCAAAATACAAAAATATAAAGGAAATAAACAATTTTCTGGATATATAACACTTACCAAAATTAAATCAAGAACAGATAAGCAAATTAAATAACCCCTAAAGAAATAGAAGCAGTCATGAAAAGCCTCCCAACCAAAAGAATCCTAGGGCCAGGTGGCTTCACTGCAGAAATCCACAAGAAATTCAAAGAAGAACTAATACCAATACTCCTCAAATTATTCCATACAATATATCAGAAATGTCATAACCAAACTTTTTACAAGGCGACAATTACTCTTGTATCCAACCTACATAAAGACACAACTAAGAAAGAGAACTACAGACCCTCATGCATATTGATGCAAAAATACTCAATAAAATGTTGGCAAATGGAATCCAAGAATACATTAGAAACATCATCCACCATGATCAAGTAGGCTTCATCCCAGAGATGCAGTGATTATTCAACATACAATAAACCATCAGTGTAATCAACCTCACAAATACTCTGAAAAAAAAAACATGATAGCCCAAACATCCCTGTACCATAAAGGAACTTCTGAAGGCATCACCATCCCTGACTTCACACTCTACTATAGAGCTATGGTAATGAAAACAGCTAGGAATTGGCACAAAAATACACAAGAAGTCCAATGGAACTGAATTGATGACACTGATATTAACCCACACACCTATAAACATCTGGTTTTGACAAAGAAGCTAAAACTATACAATGTCAAAAAGAAAGCATCTTCAACAAATGATGCTGGCATAACTGGATGCAGACATGTAGAAGATTGCAGATAGTTCCATAGTTATTGCCATGCACAAAAGTTAAATCCACATGGATAAAAGACTATAACATAAATCCAGTCATACTGAAACTCTTAGAAGAGAAAGTAGGAGGTACCCTTGAATGAAATTGCACCGGAGACCACTTCCTGAACACACAGACACTGAGGTCAATAATTAATCAATGGGACCTCCTGAAACTGAGAGGCTTCTCTAAGGCAAAACACACAGTCAATAAGACAAAATGGCAGCTCAATGAATGCGAAAAGATTTTCACCAAACTCTCATCTGACAGAGGGCTAATTTCTAACATATACAAAGAACTCAAGAACAAAGTCACCAAAATAACAAATAATTCAATTAAAATGCGAGAAACAAACTAAACAGAATTCTCAACAGAGGAATATAAAATGGCTGAAAGACACTTAAGATTTTGTACTACATCCTTAGCCATCAGGGAAATGCAAAACAAAACAACTCTGAGATACCATCTTATTCCTGCCAGAGTGGCCAAAATGGAAGACACCAAAAATATTTTATGCTGGAGAGGATGTGGAAAATGGGAACACTTCTCCATTGCTGATGGGTGTGCAAACTTATACATCCACTTTGGAAATCAGTACGGCTGTTTCTCTGGAAAGTGAGAACCAGTCTACCTCAAGATCCATCAAGTCTACTGAAAGGATACACATTCATACACAGGGACCCCTATTCATCTGTGTTCATAACATCATTATTTGTAATAGCCAAAAACTGAAAGCAACCAAGATGGCCCTCAACCAAAAATGGATTCAGAAAATGTGGTACATTTACACAATATAGTACTACTCAAAGGAAAACAAACAAACAAACAATAGACTCTTGAATTTTGCAGCCAAGTGGATGAAAGTAGAAGAATACATTCTAGGTGAGGTAACCTTGTCACAGACAGACAAAGATAGAGCAATGGTTTACCAGATTACCATCTGAATTTCAGAGAAGCTAGGAAACAAGGAGGACCATATGAGACACATACCAGCCCCCTGGAGAAAGAGAAATTGGGAACATGGGGAGAGAGAAGGAGGTAGGAGAAAGAGAAGGGGAGAAGAGAAATAGGAGAACATGAGGTATCAGGAAGAATGAGTGGGGTGATGAATAGAGGGGAACAAGAGACACATCAGTAGAGGGATTCATTATATGTTAAAGAGAAATGTGGTTCCAGGGAATTGTACAGAGATCCACATGAATGACCCCTAAAGGAATGTATTCTATAATGAGAATGATGACTACCTTAAATGTCATCCTAGAGCCTTCATTCAGCAGCTGATTGAGGTAGAATCAGAGATCCACAGCTAAGCATTGTGCAAACTCCTGCAAGCCAGTTTCAGGATGGAGGACTGACAAACAGAGGAATCAAGACCATGCTGGGGAAACCCACAGAAACAGCTACCTGTGCAAGCAGGACCTCGCAGACCCCAGTCTGACTGCAGGGAAGCAACATAGGACCAAACCAGACCTCATGAACGTGGGTGTCAGCAACGAGGTCTTAGCAGTCTATGCGGCTTCTGGCAGTGGAAGCAGGATGTATCCCTAGTGAACTAATGGACTTCGGGAACCCATTCCTTATGGAGTGATACTCGTTCCCATAGATATATGGGGAGGGTCTAGGCCCTACTGTAAATAACGTGACAGATTTTGATGATCCCTTATGGAAGGGGTCTCCCTCCCTGGAGAGTGCAAGGGAATGTGAAGGGGTGCATGATGGGGTCACATTGGAGGATGGGAGGGAGCAGGAACTGGGATTGATATATAAAGTAATGATTTATAACAAAATACAAAAAATATGCAGGAAAATTTGCATTGTCATCCTAGATGAGAGGTGCAAAATTTGTTCCATCTGACAGCCAGTGATGCTGGGACAGGATCCTCAAACTATGAGAGCCCTGGATGGATGTGTGGCAGCCTAAGCCAATTAGCATCCCTGCCTCATGTACTTCTCCCTACAGGTCTCAAGAAACTTCTGTCCATGGTTGAATGTGACCCAATCCAAGAAGTGTCTGGGATGAGAGTAGCAAGTGCAGGGGCTGATGGGATGGCTCATGGATAAAGACAATTTCTTGTTGTCTCAGGAGACCCACTTTTAACTCAAAACTAGGGTGGAATCCACTGCCCTCATCTGGCCTCTACAGGAATTGCATGTATGTGATGGCCAAACATACCTAAATATAGATAAAAGTGCCATAAAATATTTTTAATATGTCTTAGAGGACAATATATCTGCTGTGTGGGCATTACTCACCCGGTGTTTCTAGAAAACCAAAGGCAGATTGGTTTGCATTTCCTGATTTCTTTTATTCACCGGTAATGAATGTTCTCAACCTGAGAGATTTTCATGTGCTCTGTGTGATGATTTCATAACATGTATATAGTATACATTGTACCACATTTTACTGGTAGTTAGATGGGTGAACTCAAGAATACATTGTTTAGTTTTTCTAGCAGTGTGGTGATATCTTACTTGTACAAATAAAGCCTGCCTTAAGTTCAGAGAATGGAACTTTCTACTAGCTAACCATAGAGGCCTAGAGTGTCTGGTGATTTCTCAGCGCAGCAGGAAATCTCAAACTGCTCTGCCTATATCGGCAGTTTGTCAGTCATTTTTCTCTGTGTCCTACAGAATGTCTGCCAGACTCTTCCATGAAGCAGGAACCTGAAGGCCTGTCCCATCTTGTTATTTGGCAAGTCCAGGCAGCCAGCTGTTTCTGTCATTTGTCACATTTTTGGAAGCTGCATGTTCACTCAGTTAATATACTTCCTTCTAGGGTCTCTGAGGAGTTGACACTACATTGTGTACTTTTGGTTTTCATTGTTTACTAGAATCATTAAAATACTTCTCTATTGATTGGTTGAGGTGAAAGGATTGAAAGAATTTAAAAGATGATTTGATAATGCAAATTAGAATTAAAAAAATTAGTTACAAGACTTTGGACTCATAAAGAAAGAATAGATATAGAATATTTTCTTTTATATTGTACAATGATAACAGACAAGTTATTGATAATGTACTTACTCTCTGTATATACACTATATAATTATTGTACTTATTGTATATAGTTTTTCTTATCTTAATTTAACATTTTTAAATTTTATATGAAAAAGGGGATATGTCACGGTATTTTCCTTGTACAAATAAAGCCTTTCTGAAGGTCAGAGTATGCAGCTTGTTACTAGCTAACCATAATTATGTAGTGGGTATTCATGGAGTAGGTCACACTATCCTATTCCAAGAAGCCATCTGCCTGTGTAGCCTTCAGACCTCTGGCTGGGAAAACATTGTACAGCCCAAGCTACTGGAACCTGCTGAGATACATGCATGTCAATGAGGTCTGGGTTTATAGGAACGTGACTCCTCACATGACTAAAGAAAAGATAACAAGTTAGAAATTGCCTTTTTATTCAAAAACATACTCATTTTGTTATTTGGGGGTTTAAACTAGCAGTCAGTCATTATATACAATATATATCCTTAACAAATTATTAAAACCATGAAAACAATAACATAAATATCAAAAAACAACAAATGATTACACCAAAATGAAGAAAACCAATAAAAAATAAAAAGCATAAATATCCCAAAACGTAACCAAAAAAATGTAAACATAGTTTCCAGTTCGCTATACAATTTTAGAGTAATCCGGATTAATAACATGAGCATGAGGAACTGGATTCATTTCTGTAGTCAATTATCTTCACTTATGAAACATATAGAGACAGCTTCAGCACCACAATGGAGAGAGAATGTTATGCTTTTGATTCGGTCATTCTGCTTAGCAGTGTGATTTTAACACAGTCTTCCTTGTCAGATTTCCCATCACAATTGGAGTCCGGTTGCCAAAGCCCATAACATTCAGCTGACAGAATGAGCTTTTCTTGCCCTCATGTTTTCCTCCATGTAGTTTTGCCCCACACAGTGGTCACTTGCTGTCAGGTTCTGAGTAACATGTGGAGTGTCCTCTGTATTTCAAGCTCATCTGATGGAATCCTTTCTCTGAAATTAGTGAGCCAACAGGAGTGGATCAGATTGGGTTGAATCCTCTGATGGTAGGTTGATATTTGTCTCACTGGTGACTTCACAGCTGCAAGGAGGTGGCCTTCTCTGAGGAGGCCTTGACCCTGGGGTGTAGAATGTCATGCCTTCAAGGTGTCTCTGGTTTCCTCTAGGCTTCTCAGTTCTCTTAAGAGGTGCTATCAGAGAGGAATGGAAATCAGACATAGGAACAGGCTCTCTGGGCCACTGGGGGGAAACCAGGGCTCATTCACCCTGAGTAAACAGGTTAAGGGAGAAGACCCACCCCATGAGTCCCTGGTTGCTGGGAATGGGGCTCAGTGGTGGTTCACTTGCCTGGCTTCTCCTGCAGCAGCTCCATCTTCAGGAGGCTCTCCTCCAGGGCTGTGGTCTGTTCCAGTTCCTGCTGAAGGTGTTCAAACCTAGGGGAGGAAGGCATGGGGGACAATTGAGGAAAGATACATGTGCTCTTCTTAGATGCCTGGAGAATGTGAGCAACCTGTAAAATACTATGCCTGCCCCCTAGGAGAGCCTACCTAACACCACAGAGAAGGCTATGATTATTCCTACAGTTCAGACCGTGCAGGGTATTATTTTGTCAACTCCTAATGTGTTCATGACCAGGGACATCTTGGCACAGGACACTGATGACCCCTTTAAGAGTCTTCAATCAGCAGGGGTGCCCTGCATGCAGATTTGTTGAATGATAGGAACTTAACTGTATGGTGATGTTCCTGAAGGGACATGAAGTGGTAGAGGACACAGTGTCCTTCACAATTGACCCTCCCCCACTAGGTTTAACGATACCATGGGATATTTGTGAGGAGACAATATAGGGGATGAGATACTCAGACCATACTAGAGAACTAAGAAAAGAAGAATTGGACACACCACCAATAAGACTAAGGATCAAGCATGTTGCATCCTGGATAGAAGTTCCTGTTCACTTAGCCAGCATGATACTCTGAGGTATTCTTTTCCTGGCTGTGGCTGGGAGACTTGCCAAATGAGCAGAAACCCAAAGAGGAAAGAGATCCATGCCAGGAGGACCCACTTGGCTCACCCTTCCTCTGCCAGCCTGGGCTCCTACCTCATCTGGGACACAGTGAAGTGATGCTGCATCTTTGCTGCCCAGTCCCTTTGTTGGGTGATCAGTTCTTTCTGTTTCAGCAGGGACTGAAGTTTTTCCTTCAGTGTTTGATGTTCCTGTTCATTAGAAGATTGTGCTGTTAGGATAGGATAGGATTGTCTGGACCCACCTACATACGTGTGCATGCATGTGTGTGAACAAACACAATAGTTCATGGACACATACAAGCATACTGCATAGTGTACTCAGGTTTGGTTCCTAGATATGTTAATGTACTAAGATGTCTTCTCAGATAGTAAGGAGAAGTGACATGTAGGTGTGTGTATGTGATTTACCCATCTCCCTCATTGGACTGCAGCTTCTACCACAGGGCTTGCTTGCCAATCATGCTGTGTCTTTTAAAAGTTTATCACCACAGAAAGACCTGTGATTGACTACTGAAATGCACTATTGAATGGAAAGTAGGTCCTCTCCCTGATAAGTGAATGAATACATGGGTGTATCTATTTCTGTGTATATGGTTAGGCAGATGGGTATCTTACCACTGTTGCCTCAGCCTACCTGCTGCTGCTTTGTCAGTAGGTCATAGATTTCCTCCTGGGCCTCTGCACAGTGCCTCTTTGCCTCCTCACAGGAATCTTGCAGCAAAATCTGCTCCCCTTGCAAATTTCTGTTGTCATCTTTCATCATGCAGACACTTTCCTTCAACTGTGTCCATTCACTTAGAAGCCGGCTGTGGAGGGTGCTTAATCATCACACAAACAAAATGATGAGCTTGTGTCAAGCTTCATGTGTCTCTCCTCTTTCTAATACCACCATCCCTGTTAGGTCCCATGTCCTCAGAGAGCTACAAGCTGGAACCCTCTTTAGCCAGGCCAGCATCATCGAGGTGCAGGCCAAAATCAGAATAACAACCAAGTTCCAGAAAGCTTCAAACTACATTTTAAGACACTGACACCAAAAGGAATTATCGATCTTTGAAAAAGCATCTCCCCAAGCTCACCTGTGCCTAACTGTTCATTATATTGTGAAAATTTTATAAGGTAGAACACAAACAATCACTGAGGGAGGACAGAGGACTTAAGGGAATACATTCCAGCTATGAGTCCCAAAGAAACAGGCTCTGTAAGCACCTGCCAGAGTCCCTACGCGCTCTCATGATGCAAACCATGTCTTCTATCTAAAAGCTTTGGAGGCTGAAAAAACAAGGTTGGAGGGGCTCTCAGACTCCTTGGGCTTAGGAGAACTCAATCTGAGAGGCACAAATCTAAGAGCTCCAAGATAGGCTCATTGTTTAGAGGTGAACATGGGAGAACCACAGCTCTCCCTTTCGGTCAAGGACAAAAAGTGCAGAAGCGGACTTTCCCCATGCTGAGGTCCCTCCAAGTGAGGCACTCACTGGTTGGTATTGATCTTCTCAGTCAGTACTTTGCATTTGTACAAGGCTTCACTAATTTCGTTGAGAAATTTCTTCAGCTCTGACATCTCCTTCTGCCGCTCCATTTTCATCATCTCAAGCTCAGAACTTGACCTGTGGTAGGGCATGGCCCCAGGAGCAAAGAACCGCATGAACACAGTCTCAGTGTTTACATGTAGTCCAGGCTGTGTCCTGAACTCCCCTAGCCCACTGGATGTCACATCCTATGTACTGTTACATCCTGACTTATATCAGACTTGCTCCCTGCCCCAGGGCCAGAGAGGAAGGGTGTCAAGAGACAGGAGACAGGGTTGCATGGGTGCCCTCAGTAGTTCTTGAGAGATAGATTAACTAAGAAGTTCTCAGGAGTCTGTCCCACTGTTTTGGCCCTGACTGCAACCTTCGTAGACATGTCTCCAGTTTTCAGAACAGGGATTGTTTATGCTGTGTTCCCATGATTACAATGAAATGAAGAACTCATAATCAGGATTTCCATGGAGGAGACACTACATCAGGATGGCTTTATAAACTCCCATGGGGATTCCAGTGAGCCATCAGGTGGAAACAAAGGTTGCGTGCACTGATGCTCAATGTGGGTTTCCATGGCCTCAGCACTTACATATCCTGAAAAATCTGAGACAAGCCATTCTTCAGTCTTGCTACCAATTGCTCACTCACAGAATCTGGAGGGATGTGAGCATGCACACACACACACACACACACACACACACACACACACACACACACACACACACACAGGAAGCACCAAGAGGACATATGCAACACACCCAGACACCATAGTACAAAGGAGATGTATTACTCCAGAGGAGAATGTAGGGTTGGTGTGGAGGAGCTGCCTCTGCATCACACCACAGTAGACATCTAGCATTTGTTTTTTTTTTCTTTTAGCATTGTTTTCAAGGAGAAGAGGGGTAGTCTGTGCTAAGGTGAGTTGGTGAAACATGATTGGACAGGTTACCATTGTAATCAAATAATGAATTTTGATTGCTGGATCTTGGTGGTTAGTTCCAGGAATGAGTTGATGGCCCAATAAGGGAATGTAATTTGGTGACAAAATTAAGACTGCAATCTAATTGTTTATCAAGGGAGAGGGAAGTCAACAGGACAAAACCTGCCACTGCCACATTTGCAGTGATGGGGCCTGTTAGAGATTCCTTCACACACATAAAACCATACACTATTAGGATGACAAAGAAATGGGGGTAGGTGGCCTTGTCTAACAGTACAAGGAACAAAAGCAGAGAAGAGCCAGGATGAGCTCCAGGCCTTCCAGTCACACACTGAGATGAAGCAAGTAGGACCAGGCCCTTGGAGCTACTCCAAGATCAACCTGCATATTATCACCCAGTCATCAGGGAGTGGTGTCTCAGATCTTTAGTCCCAGAACTAGGGAGTAAGAGGCTGGCAGATCTCTGTGAGTTCAAGACTTGCCTGGTCCACAAAGCTACACAGAGATACCTTGTCACAGAAACCAAACCAAAAAGAAATCACCGAGTCAAATACAAATATTCCCCATAAATTCACAGTACCTAGTATGTCTCACAGGCCAACACCTGTCAAAAATTCTTGAAATGCATATTGTGAGCATACACTGCTGCCCCTATTTGTAGAAAGTTACTCTGGCCTCAGGCTCTCATTTTCTATTGGAGGAAGCTGAACACTCTCTTTTCCCTTCACACCCCTACTGAGGATTCGAATACACTCTCTGATTCACATGAGAACTGGTTTGGGCAGGAGGACGACCTGGAGGTGCAGCCTCCAGTGATCTGAGGGATGCTGGAACTGACACAGGAGAGTTAAGATGAAGTCACCAGAATACCTGTCATTGCTGGAATAGTGTGTAAGGATTTCACTCAGTTCATCCCTCTCACATGTCATCATCTTTAGCTGAAGGGTCAGCACTTCCATCTTGTTTAGCTGTTGCTCTTGCTTCATGATAAAGGAGGGTGTGGATGATGCCTTCCCAGAAGTCCCTGTGGATAGAAAAACAAGTGAATTTGTACAGCAGAATGGCACAGAGCCAAGAGAGCTTCTGAAGTCCCAAGGAGAAGCCTGAGGAAGAAGAAATGCATAGTGCCCAGGGAAGCCCTCAAAGATCACAGCAGGTATTCTTAAGCTCTTGCCCATAAGCCATGGGTCTACTGCAATGGCCATGCCTGGATATGTGCCACAGCCTGTATTGCAGCCCTACTGGCCCTGGAAGGTATAAGCTACCCAATCATGGTGGTTTGGAAATATCATTCCTTATCTCATATGATGCGAGAATATCCTGGATTCCCAGTGCTTTCTGCTGCCAGACATGGTAACTTGTATCTAGGACTAAAGGCAGCTGAATGTGTCAGACACAGGTGCATGGAAGAGGAGATTCCATCCCTGGGATTCACATCAGACACTCACAAAACAGTAATCCATTGAGGATGAAGAGCAGGAACACCCTATCTTGACAACACTTTAGTGTTTCTGTGCCTCCTGCTAGCATTCTTTGTCACTCAGACATATATTACTGTGGTACAAGCATTGGAGCCTGACTATTCCTGGCTCTCTGTTAATCTATTCTTCAGAAATCCTCAACTCTGAGTCTGCTCTTTAGGAACTAGAGAATCATCAAAAGCACATTGCTTCATATGATCTCAAATACTGAACCTGATTTCTAGGAGGTTCAATTTGGGCCTCACTTTCACCTAAGACAATCAGAGATCTCTACCAATCAATGTTCTCACTCTTGGCAATATTTTTATTGTGAACACTATAAGCACTTACTCCCTGCTTATGGGCGGTTGTCATTGCCATAACACTAGGTATTTCACAAAAGATGCAAAACAATCACCAGGTTAAAAAAAGGGTACTTTTAAGATCTCTACCAATGGTCACCACTTATCCGATGTGTAACTCTTTCGAAATTCACCAAAATCCAAGCTGCTCTTAACAGAAGCCTTTTTGAGACATGAAGGAATCCCTTCAGCATCACTTGCTTCACTCCAGAGGTCTTGCTAATTCTTTAGAATCTAATCCATTTTAATTCTCCAGTTCATCCTGTATGGAGGATGAACTTATTTCAAGACATACTTATCTTTTGCTTCCCTGGAATTGCTCCTCCTTACCTTAAGAAGAGTAATCAATAAATTGAGGAATAAAGAATGCTAAGAAATTAACTTTGGTGATGGGGAATGAAGCTCAGTTCCATGAACTGAACAAGCATATGAGAGAAAATCCACGGTCCTGTTAAAAATGTAAAGGTTGGTGGGGATTGTGGGTGTCCTGTCATAACAATGATAAGTCACAGAGACATTGAAGAAAATTTGTCAAAACCTTCAACAAAATAATTTTTTTCCAGCCATCTTTACGTTGGCAAATGTATAATCAACTATTTATAGGTAGGGACTGAGCATCCCCATGTAACCTGCAGATTCCAAGAACACACACTTTCAGGAAGAATATTGACTCAACCTTGCACTTGAGTTAGATGACTGGCTAGTGAGAGGGCAGGGATTCATAAACCAAGGTCATTGACATGCAGCAATGGCTGATGGCTCCTGCCCTGCAAGTGGTTGTGACATAAAACATGAGACGCTCCAGCTTTGTCCTGGGGAATTTATTACCCTGTTAATTGTGACACACAGCCAACGAAACCCATGTGGGTGAGGACTGGTACTGAATCCTATTTACTCCCTCTGTTTGCTTCCCATGCAGAGTGAAAGCAGAGGGCCTCAAGCTCAGCAGTTGAATCCCTGACCATTATTGTCTCTCTGCCCAACTAATGGTCAGAAATCCTACCTCAGAATCTGCTCTTTAGGCCCTGAGGTAAGCAGGAGAGGGTTATTGTTTCTCACAAACTCCCACCATCTGAGCCCCACTCCTGAAAGGTTCAAATGAATCCTTCCTTCTTTAGGAAGCTGCCCATCCCTTGCCCAGAACCTCTTATTGTTGACCTGTGACTCGGGGACTGATACCTACCTTCCTCCTGTCTCCCTCTGGTCTTCTTATGCTCTCCATTATGTCTCCAAAGGAGCCTGTACAGTCTTCTCAACATGTCTGTGGGTGAACCAAATAGGTACTGAACGAATGCCCTCAGGCAGTTGGTGTTGCCACAACACTGGTGACATCACGGAGAATGCCAGTGCTCTCCAGGATACAATAGAATGTTCAGGTAGGGACTGCTGATGTCATATGGTCAAGCTATTGCAGTCCTGCTTGCTATCGACCTCACCTAAAAGTGACCTAAAACTAAGGCGTCATTTCCATGAGCTTCTCTGGGGTACAGGGGAAACCTTGAGGCACAACCTACTCTTAAGCCTGAAATTGAGCCCTCTTCTTCATTGGGATCCCTTTAGAGATAAGTTGAAAACTCACTTTCCAATCGCTACCCAGGGATTGTTTTTCCAGACTTTAAGATCCGTACTCAGTTATGATGAGAAATAAAGGTTGCTGATAAATAGATCTTGAAAATTGGTTGTAGGACATGAAAAGAAGGGCATAGTTCAACGTGGATATTTTTAAGACATAGCCAATCAGGACATTGGATCAGGGCCAGTCTTCTACTGTACTGCCTCGCCTTCCAAAATGCTAAGATCACCAGTGTGCATTGCAATGTCCAGCTTCATTTTTACATTTCAAATTTTCAAAGATCCAAAACCTAAAATGCTTGTTACCCCAGCCAATTCCTACAGGGGATTCCTGATCTCGGCAAACCCAGGAGCTAGGTTTTTTTTGTTTTTTGTTTTTTTTTTTTGTTTTGTTTTGTTTTGTTTTGTTTTGTTTTTGAATGGCTACCTCATTCTTGGCCTGAGTCCCAATCTGAAAAGAATCCTGTGGAGATGGAGTGTTGTAGTGCCCCTTGGTTTGATAACATTGGGGGGTGTTCCCACATAGCAGAATTCATAGCCTGATTCAGGCTGCACACCCAGGTTGGCCAAACTGATTCAGAGCCTGACACTAGGTCCCTGATGATCCCACAATCCCTGTGTTTTTAGATGGCTACCACCACAGTTCTTAAATCTGATCTCTCTTTGTAATCTGTAAATCACTTGTGTTTCCAAACAGATTGCTGACACTCAATCAACCTGTGGCAGGAGGGTTAGCAGACTAAGTCTTGGCTGGGCTCCATAGGGAGGCACTGGTTTGATTGGTTGGTTGGTTGGGTGGGTGTGTGGGTGTATTTGTTGTCTGTTTATGGCTCTTTGAGTTATTTTCTGTTTCCTTTGGGTATCTGAGACTGGCATATGTGTTAGATGTCTCACCAATTTAAAAAGGAGTAGGCCGGACATCAATTCCTTCCTGGTTGACCTGCTCCTCGGTATGCTTTTGCTGTTATTAATGCCACTGAAATATGAATGTAAGTTGGATTGACCTTTGACATATGAGAATAAGGTAGTTGGACTAATTACCTTGTGCTATGCACAGTGTTAATGTTAAGAATAGTTGTATCAATACAACGAGAAAACTCATTACCTAAAGCTATCATCTAAACACATTGCTGAATTCAAAAGTTGTTTTATGTCCTTTTCTAACCTATTTCCATGATGTAGTTGCACCATTACTCCATACAATATTTCACTATAGAGCCCAGACTGCTCTCTAAGTTGCACAAAAATCCATACTAAAAACTTAAAGAGTGCTTGCTAAATTTCATATACCTTCCAGGGCTTGTAGTGTGGCCTGCATGAGGCCCTGTGTTCAATCCTCAGCATCCCCCTAAACTCGCTACCTTCTATATGGCTGTTAAACTACCTCAGCCTTCTGACCCCAATCTCCCAGGTTGTATGGTTCATTCATTCGGTTCAATTAGGGCCACTAGAATGCCAGGTTCTATAGATTAAGTAATTGTCTTCAAGACTTAGATAAAAATTGCAAATTAGTTTCTCTTCTGCTTGTAAGGGACCAGCCCTACAAAACATCCCGAGTTAACATTTTCAGTGCCTTTTTAAGTCCATCTAAATTGCTGGCATGTAAATGACTGCTCAGTGACATGCAGACTGCTCAGTGGGTAACACGTTGCTTTGAGACCAAGACTAGGATGATCAGGTCAGGAGTGGCTTCGCCTTGACAGACAGACACAAACACACTTGAAGAGGTTTGGGAACTGCTGCAATGTTTACTTCAAAATCTCGGGTTTTTTATACAGAAAGTTCAAAGAACAGATTTTTGGTCAGTTTAAAGATAAACAGACATTCTATAGATGTCAGCTATTCCCTTTGAAGTGTGAGATCGTAAATACTTCTAAGCAAGTGCATAACTGGGAACCTCTATTTATTTTGGCCTGCTTGTGGTCAGCGTTTCAAGCCCTAAAATCCCAAGTTAGAGTTTTTCGTAATTCCCACAGTAGCCTTGCTGTGGTAGACTGATTATAGGCAAGGTCACATCGTGGGCTGCTTTCTACAGCTTTAGCTTCAATTGTTTATTAGGCCTTGGGATGACACCTGGCACTATGGGTTTTGGGTAACAGTGGAGCTTACAGACCAAAACACCCATGATCAAAAAGCATTATTGTTATAGCACAAAACACTTCTAGCACCTGTTCCAAACAACAGCCAGGCAAGCACCTGCAGAGACCTGGGCCACTTTTCCCCAGGAGGCATAACCACATGTGGCGCGAACCCCTGTAGAGGTAGCCTTTGAGATTTCTCTCAGCCATTGCTACACAGTCTCCACTGTTGCTGTTGTGGCATTACTGGCATGTAAATGACACAAGGAAAGTATCCTTGACAACAGCCTATTATTTTTATTTTCTTAATTGTTTTTTATTTTTTCCTATTTTACATTTTGATACCAGTTCCCTGTTCTGCATCTCTTTCTCCCTTCCTTCCTCATGCACATTCCCTAGAACAACTTCTCATCCCATTTCTCCCACCCCACTCTACAGGGATGGTGATGTCTTCAAGGAGTAATCAAAAAAATCTGTCAAGTCACTTTTTTTTTTTTTTTTGAGTGGTTACCTCATTCCTGGACTGAGGTAATGCTTTATGCCCTCCCTTTTGCCTCTAGGTCAAAAGAGTATCATTCCATGGTAAAAGTGCTCCCAATGTCGTTTTGTGCACCAGGAAATCATACTGGTTCCACTGTCAGGGGTCCCTAAGACTGCCCAGGCCTTCTGAGACCCATGTTCAGGGGTCTGAGTCAGTCCAATGCTGATTTCCCAGCTATCAGTCTGGGGGCCCATTAGCTCCTCCTTGTTCAGGTCAGCTGTCTTTGTAGGTTTCTGTAGCCTAGTCTTGTCCACCCTTTATGCATCTGGATTCCGGTTCTGCTCACAGTTTAGCCTTGGATGTCTTCTTCTGTTCCCATCAGCTCCTAGATGAGGGCTCTATGGTGGTGGATAAGTTGTTCATCAATCTCAGGGAAGGGTATTTATGGTAGTCTTGCCACTCTTGCTCAAATTGTTACTTGGGGTCAGTCTTGTACATCTCTGGAAATTTCTCCAGTCAGTTTTCTCTTCAAACCAATAATGGCTCCCTCTTTTATGGTCTCTCTCTCTCTCTCTCTCTCTCTCTCTCTCTCTCTCTCTCTCTCTCTCTCTCTCTCTCTCTCTCTCTTTCTCTAGTCTATCCTTCCCCTGATTCAATCTTACTTGTCCCGCATGCTTTTCTCTCTTCCTCTTCCCTTTCTCTTAGCTTCCTCTCCACTCACTGCCACACCCTCACAATATTCTCAGGAGATCTTGCTCCTTTCCCCTTCTGTGAGGGACTTTGGATGAATCACTTAGGTTCCTCTTTGTATCCTAGCTTCTCTGGCTGTGTGAATTACAGGCTACTGATCCTCTGTTCTGTGTCTTAAATCCGAATATGTGAGTATATACTATGTCCCTTTTTTGTGACTGGATTACCTCACTCAAGATGGTTTCTTCAAGTTCCATCCATTTGCCTGCGAATTTCAAGATTCCATTTTTTTTTTTCCTGCAAGGTAGTATTAGATTGTGTCATTGGCGTTTTTAATTTTAGCCATTCTGGCATGAGTAAGATGGTATCTCACAGTTGTTTTGACTTGCATTTCTCTGATAGCTAAGGATGGTGAGCACTTTCTTCAGTGTTTTTCAGCCTTCTTATATCCTCTACTGAGAATTCTCTTCTGTTCTGTACCCCATTTTTTAATACAGTCATTTGCTATTTGGTGAATATTTTCTTGAGTTCTTTGTATATTTTTGAGATCAGCCTTCTGTCACATGTGGGGTTCGTGAAGATCTTTTCCTAGTCTGTGGGCTGCCAGTTACTCTTGTCAACTGTGACCTTTTCCTTACTGAAGCTTCTCAGTTTGAGGAGGTCCCATTTATTACCTGTCAATCTCAGTGTCTGTGTTATTGGAGTTTTGTTCAGGAAGCAGTCTCCTGTAACAATTTGTTCAAGGGTACCTTCCACTTTCTCCTCTAAGAGGTTCACTGTGTCTGGATTTATGTTAAGTTTTGAACCATTTGGACTTGAGTTTTGTGCATTGTGATAGACATGGGTCTATCTTCAATCTTCTACACACCATCATCCAGTTGTGCTAGCACCATCTGTTGAAGATGCTTTCCTCCTCTGATTGTATACATTCAGCTGTTTTGTCAAAAATCAGGTGTTCGTAGGTGTGAGGATTAATGTCAGGATTTTCGATTAGATTCCATTGGTCTACCTGTCTATTTTTGTGCCAATACCAGGCTGTTTTCAGGACTATAGCTTTATATTAGACCTTGAAGTTGTAGATGGTTATGTTTCCTGAAGTTCCTTTATTGTACAGGGTTGTTTTGGTTATCCTGGTTGTTTTGTGTTTCCATACAAATTTGATTATTTCCCTTTTAAAGTCAGTGAAGAATTGTGCTTGAAGTGATTGCATTGAATCTCTAGATTGTTTTGGCAAGATTGCCTTTTTTACTATGATTATCCACCTATTCTAGATCATAGGAGATTTTTCCTTTTTCTGGTATCTTCTTTAATTTCTTTCTTTAAACACACAAATTTTTTCCAATATAGGTCTCTCACTTGTTTGGTAATCGTTACCCCAAGACTTTATGTTGTTGTGCTGTTTTTGGGTATTGTAAAGGATTATGTCTCTTTGATTTCTTTGTCAGCCCCTTTTTAGTGTGCATATAGTAGGGCTAGTGACTTCTTGGAGTATATGTGGTATCCTGCTAGTTTGCTGAAGGTGTTTATCAGCTGTAGGGATTCAATGGTAGAGTAGTTAGGTTGCTTATGTAAACTATCTTATAATATGCAAATAATGACAGTTTGACTTCTTCCTTTCCATTTCGTATCCCCTTGACCTTCGTTTGTTGTCTTATTGCTCTAGCAAGAACTTCAAGTACAATATTGAAGACATAGGGAGAGAGAGGGCAACTTGCCTTTTTTCCTGATTTTAGAAGAATCGCTTTAACTTCCCTCCATTTAGTTTGTTGTTTGCGGTTGTATTACTGTATATTGCTTTTATTATGATTAGGTATGTTCCTGTTATCCCTGATCTCTTCAAGACCTTTTCTGCATCATTGAGCTGGGCTTCATTGCCTTCTTCTATGTCTATTATTCTTAGGTTTGGCCTTTTCGCGGTGTCCAACATTTTCTGGATGATTTGTGTTAAGGATTTGTTGGATTTATGATTTTCTTTCGTCGGTGAAAGACCTCTAGTTTATCTTCAGCGCCTGAGATTCTCTCTTCCATCTCATGGATTCTATTGGTTATGCTTGTGCCTGTAGTTCCCGATTATTTCCCAGTTTTTCTATTTCCAGCATTCCCACAGTTTGTGTTTCTTTATTGTGTCTATGTCAGTTTTCAATTCTTGAACTGTTTGGCATGTTTCCTTAGTCTGTTTGATTGTTTTTCCTTGGCTTTCCTTACTTTCTTTAAGAGATTTGCTCTATTCTTCCAGTTTCTTGTTTGTTTTTTCTTCCATTTCTTTAAGGGATTTTTTCATATGGTCTTTGAGTGTCTCCATCATATTCATGAAGTTTTTTTTTACGTCATTCTTTTCTGCTTCATATGCTTGATTGTATTCAGGTTTAATTGGTGTAGGGTCCCTAGATTTGTAAGGATGGTAAAATTTATTCTAACTCTCCACTGACCCCACAAAGCTAGAAGTTTACATCTCAGACCTTGTCCCCTGGGAGTGAGTAAGCAAAAGGTCACATTCTTTGTTGTTCACCACAGGACTGTTTACAACAGGATTGTTTAAGACAGGGCTGAATGAACTCTGGAAAGAAGCCTTGTCACCCCACCCAGAAGCCCGTGCTAATATAGACTTCCTGGGCTAAGTGCAGGCTTAGATAGTTTAAATTGATTCCTCCCCCTCCCCCCACACTGGATGCTATGTGATGATTGGTTTACGATGTGCGGGCTTTGTTGTAACCCTATAAAAGCTGTCTCAATTCTATACCCAGGGTTCCCAGTCCTGTACCCCCAGGTAGAATATGGCTGCGGACCCCAGTGCACTTAGAATATAAAAGACCTCATGCTTTTGCATCCAGACCACTTCTTGGGAGTGATTTGGTGAACTTGCCTGAGTTCAAGCGTGAGGATCCACTCTCTCCTGGTCTTACAGATTGTGATTGTGGTGGTGTCATGCTTGTCTTTCTATTGTTAGGTGTTTTCTTGTATTGCTGAATTCCCATCACTTATTCCAGTGTGTGCAGGTAGAGTCTCTCTCTATGCTATGCTCCCAGTGGGCATAGGTGGGCTAGGAGTTAGATGTCTGTAGGTCTAGGAAGTCTAAGCGCTCTAGGAGGTCTCTGCTCCAGTAAGAGCCTGGTGATGGGGGTCAGTGATCAGACAGGCAGGGACTCAAGGTGGTCCCACATTGATAGGCCTGTTTAGCGTGATTAGAGAAGATCCAGAAAGTTCTCCAGAGGTGGAAGGATTTTTGAACTGTCCCAGAAGGGCCTCCAGCAGAGGCCCTGCAATGCAGGTCAAAGCTCAGGCAGATGGGGACTCAGGGATATTCTTCAGCAGAAACCTGGCAATGGAATCTATTATTTTCATTTTTAATTACCTAAATGACTGGATTGCCAGAAGGCTTGCTCACATATCTTTAGTTTTTATTAGCTCACCCCACCCACTTCACCACAGTCTTCCTATCAGTCTGCCTCTACCCGGCTTACTCCTTTAACCTTCCCTGTTCATTCATGACACCTGTGTTCTAAGGTCCCCTCTAATTACGTCTTTCCCTTTGGCTGTTAGATGTAGCCTTGCATATGGCTCTTCCACATGTCCTTCTGTCTAGTTGCCTTTCCTGACTCTGTCACCTCCCCATTCGTGTTTGAACCTTTCCACTCCAAGCAATCCCCTCTCTACTTTTCTTAAATTTATCTATTATTTACTAAGTTCACTTCCCTTCTTGACTGTCTCCACAATAGCCTGAATCAAATTACCTGGCTTCCACATGCACTCCTAACAGCACACAGAAGAAATGAAGAAAATATTGAAAGCTAGGTTATAGGCATGACAGATAGTATGAAGGTTGTTTTAATGGGGCTGGGTCTCATGGACTTCTGCCTTTTACTATGTAGGAAGGCTGATGTAGAACTTCTGATCCTTAAGCCTTCACCTCCCATGTGCTTCAATTACAGGTAGGCAGCACCATGCCCCATTAATTTGAGTACTGAGGCTGCAGGGTCATATACACACTAAGTAAACACTCTACCTATTGAATTTCAACCTAGACCATGGAAGAAACATAAAATATGGAGAAAATTTTCTATGAACTCCAAGTTTCTAATGTGCATTTTTGAGACTTGGTTTTACTAGGATGCCCAGGATGATCTTAAAGTTCAAGTGTTACCCCTGCCTGTGGCTCCTGAGTAAATGACAACATGGGTATGAACCTCCATATGAAGCAGATCCTGGGCATAGCTACTCTACACATCAATCTCCATGAGCATTGATAGACAATGCTTCTGTGATAGGAAAGACTGGAAGATTTTTGCCCCTGCTGGATAGCAGGCCCCAGCTTTCCATTGACCTATGTCCTTGGATGCCCTTTTAATGAGGAAGATGGCCCTTATGTTGGAAATTGTGACAGTTATGTTTCTACTTTATCCAGGATGAAGGTGGATACCTGCCATATATCCTTCCTGCTAAGAAGGAGAAAGAAAGGCCCAAGGATAGGACAAACTGCACCATTTCCTGAACTCTATGTACAACTACAGCAGTGTGGAATGAGTAGTGAGGATGAACACAAGTTAGCTTCCCTCAGAGCTGTTCTAGGAGTCCCAGGGGACACCTGTGTGTGGTGCTCTTCTGTGATTGGAGGTGGTCCTCACAGGGATGGATGGCAAATGAGGGACTAGCTGTCTGAGTCTGGAATCCTTGTGACTAAAGGCTTTCTTGAGAGGTAAGGGTTTCATAGTTAAATCTAGGACATTCTTTTCAAAGCATGCTGCCATCTGCAATCCTAGGAATCCCTGGTTTTGTGCTCTGTGTCAGAATGCAGAGAGAGGTCCATGAGTAGCTGGTACAGGTTTCATATTTCTGCTCAGGTAAAGGGTTTTTGCTCCTAGCTGTGTTCAAACGTTTCTGAAAAGCCCTTACCTGAAGTACTGAGCACACTGCTTTTATAAAGAATTAATAGGGCATAGAAGGGTTTATTAACAGGAGTGGGGCTGCTAAATGTCCATGGAGGCCCCTTGTGTGCTCTTAGAGTGTCAGCCATTCACTTA